>QLPD01003038.1:0-41950 GCA_003314085.1 Hymenopellis raphanipes
TTTTTCCCCTCCTACGTCCATAAGAGGCGTTGTTTGAAAAGCCTTGAGCCATGATTGTCCCTGGGGGTGGTCTTTCGTAGCAAGCTCCAGGGCCTTGTCCTCCAGAAGCTGCAGAATTTCGAGGGCTTCTGTCATGCGTTTAGCAAGTACTTTAATTCGTATCTTGTGACCATCATCGACTAAACAACACAATAGTGAGCGTGTTCACGACTCGACCGTAGGGAAGATGCCACATACTCTTTAGAAAGAATCGACGATGATGGATATCACGACCTGCTCGCTCTTTTCGGATGCCTTGTAGATACTTCCTCACTATCCTAGCTTTCCCCACGACTTCCTGTACAACGCTGTACGTCGCAATGTCGGCCGGAGCAGGTATCTCTTCGACCTGGGAATCAACGAAGGCTTGAGCTTCTTTATACTCTTTCGTCATCTTCCGGTACTGGCGATGGTGTAGCTCGCATCGCTCAACGGGGTGGCCGTGCGTAGGTTTTTCAGGGCATCTGGTGATCTCGTCCTCGAGCAGAGTCGAACAAGCCGGCACAGAAGAGGATTGTGAGCCAGAAGCAGATTGGGTGGTAGACGCAGAGGCAACGTTAGTCGACACAGAGTGCGCATTTCTGGGTGTACGCTTCTTCTTGGCCATTCCGCAAGATGGAGAAGGTTAAGCGCTCTATCATCTGGACGTGTGAAGTGTTGGGCCAGCATTCCCACGAGAAATCTGTCCAAGAAGAGTTGCCCATTACTTAATGAGAGTGTTGGCCCCGCCAAGAGTCCGAGATCTCCAATCTCAAGTTTTTCGGTAGTTGGTACAAAGCAAGGTGCAGAATGATCTGAGAATGTTTACTCAGTCACTTCAATAAACACGCACATACAACACAACGTTGCGAAATGGCGAATGCCAAAGCCATGAATCATATCCTTTTCATATCGACATTAATTACTTAGTTCAAGCTTTCCGACTGGGTTGCCATGAGAAATCGTGCTGAATTATTAACATACACTACTGAAACAAAGAAACATGCAAAAAATGTCCAAATTCATAGAGGATCGTAAGGAGTCCGTAAAGGCGAAGCCGGCCCCCTCCACGGAGGATACCCAGTAGCAGCTTGATACGCCGTCTGCGACGACGACACAGAAAGCGACGACATCCTGGTCACATCCCTCGAGCTCTTCTTATTCTTCCGCCCCAGCAGCGACTGTAACGCGTCGTCTCGCCCATCCACCGCAGCAACATCATCCTCGTCATCCGCCACAATCGCCCCCGTCCGCTGGTCCAGCCTAAACCTCAGCCCATCCAACTTCTTCTCGACACTCTCCTGCGTATCGTAGGGCACCAACAGCTGCCCAAAGCCCGAGTGGGACGTCATAGCGACGATGCTCCCTATCGATCCGGGCGGACACGAGAGGAAGAGTTTGCGACGCTGGCGTCGACTGATGATGTGCAAAAACGTCCCAATCAAGCCTACGAGGAACATCAAGATGGCAAGCGTATGCCCAGGTAATGCACTGAGGAACAGATTAGCGATTACAACAGAGGGCACGCAGGAGTAAATCACGTACGAAATTACTAATCTCGGAACAAACGTCTGAATCTGAGCAGGAAGCGTGGTGTTCTCCGCCACAAAATAGATGTTCTTCGCTGCCAGAGCCAGGTGTAACGTCTGTCATCAACAGTCAACCAAATGGGCCAACGAACGAGTAAATCTTGTATTTCGTACATAAACTTTGCTTGTTATATCTAAAAACCCATTTGGGAGGTCGAACGTCGATTGCGGTCCACCTTCGAGTTGAGAAGCAAACCGAAAGATAGCTCCCGGCACTCCGATATTAGTCGCAGTAGCTC
The DNA here is from genome assembly GCA_003314085.1 of Hymenopellis raphanipes. Taxonomy (NCBI): domain Eukaryota; kingdom Fungi; phylum Basidiomycota; class Agaricomycetes; order Agaricales; family Physalacriaceae; genus Hymenopellis; species Hymenopellis raphanipes. The sequence continues at coordinate 1,847 of QLPD01003038.1, forward strand.
TGGCTTGGACAAACGGATCAGGGTTTGGCGGGAATACGACACTAGTCAACTAATTAGCACTGCAGTGGCGTAATTTTTAAAAAGGTGAACATACCCATTGAACGCTTGACCGAACAACGGGCTATCCGTTATGTTATTGTTCAGCTTCAATTCATCTTTCTCTTGGCAGGAAGCGATGGTTTTTGATTGAAGCCAAGCTTCCGCGTGCACTGCTGACATCTTGATGGACGGCGAGCAAAAAACAGTCCGCGCTTCCCAAACGTTGTTGTCCACGCGACGATGAAAATACCTGTATAGTTTAAATACAGAGAGCTAAAGCGTAATCGACAAGACTTACCAAAACATGACAGGTCGAAGGGTCACATTGAGAGCGGCGCTATCTCCACACTCCGTGTCTACAACTCCGTATTGGTTTTCGACAAGCTAAGATGCTTTTGTTGAGCAAGCGGCCAATGATCTACTAGAATGAACTCACGGTTGTGTTGATAGCAATGTTGACTTGGCATCCTGACGCGCTAGTGGAATGAATCGTTACGTTGCCATTTGTGATATTAACAGTGGCGTTCCTCGCATTTTCGCAGTTGGGGCTCGTCTGAACACCGGTAGTGTCGACAATAACTGTCCCGTTGAGACCAGGCTTTTGCGGGATAGCAAATTCTGCAGTCGCCCAACCGGCCGTGACGAATGGAGGGTCAGACAGTCCGTTGAACACCGCGGCGTCGGCAAAGCCAGCTGCTGATACGAATGCATTTAGGTCGTCTACATCGGGAGATAGACTGATTGTCCGCGTGCTCGTGATCGTAGTATCTGTTGGCGGTTACACGACAAGTTCAAAATAGAAACCAAAAACCCACTTGAGAAAATGGCCATTTGTTGTATTGAGAAAAGGGATCCCGCTAGAAAGCGATGAATGAAAGTTGTTGATACCGAGACAACGCTTACCGAGGGGTTGAAATATGTATGTAATCAGAGCCGTGAAGGCAGACCAAAATATAACCCGATGTTTATACTTGCGAGAATAGAACAGCGCGTAGAACGGTCCCAGGGAGACGTAGTCTGTTAATAGACCTTCTTCGGCATTGACGTTTCCACGTTGAAGGACGACATAAGACTAAGAAGGAGTTCTAAGAATGGGTGTCGTAAAATGGAAGTGGCGTACCTGATACCACCGAATAAACCAGTCCAGTTCTCGATATGACATGGCAAATGGAATGATTATTCTGCAGCACGATCGGTACGCGAAATATCCTGGTGAAGCCACTCACAATGTCGGCACAAACGACTGTCACACGATAAGTACAACCAAGCGCCTCCGAGCAGCAAGACACGCACCAGTAAAAAGTAGCTCGACGTAAACGAGAGCACATTTCTCTCCGGAACAGCAAACCCTGCAAAGAGTGGGTCCCTATTCGGAGTGTACAAGTGATCGACGAACCATTATTTCTGTTGGAAAGTATAATGCCCACTTCCAGCGCAACACCGAGCGACAACATAATGAGCGTCGTGCCTATCGCTACGAACAGCGTCAATCCAAACGGTTTCTGGAACGAAAATAACAGTCAAGCCTCCACTCGTCTACGACTTCTCGACCGGGGCGTACATAGCGCTCATCCTCCGGCACTCGCGACGGTATAACGTGTGTGGACTCCCTGAATTTAGACGTCGCAGACATCTGGCTGGACCGGAAAGTCGAGACCGAATCCTGATATGAAGGTGACTTTGCCGACATGTTATAAGTGGGGGGAGTAAGCGAGTCGTGGTGGTCATGTACAGCGCCCGGGGGTATAGTCCGAGCTCAAGGCTGTCCGTGCAGGGCGCTGCACACAATTAGCATCATGGTGACTGCCGAATGGGAACAATTACGTTCCCACGTGGAAGAACAAGATCGAACTCGAACAACGGAGGATGTTTATTGCTTCCGGCCCTCAACAGGACTGTAATAGTACACTACTAATAGAACAGTGCACAACATTCCAGCACGACACTCCTCTGCTAAAATGCAGCGAATCCTCGCATTCTACTGTACTGCACCTTCAGTCTGCGGTGTTGACCGGATCATCCTTGATTCCCGTCTGTCAGTCTCACGCACAACTCACTCTTGAGATGCAATTACGTCGATACCAGTAGGAGGTGGATGGATAAACCCACGTCTTTGGCAGCCTAGGTCCCCGCAGGAACAGATACATCATGAGCAATACGATACCCGATCCCAAAACGACAGTTCAGTCATCGTTGTGTGGCCAATCTGAGCTCGTCCGCGCGACAATGAGTACGCGAAAATTATGCTCTGATGATATGCGCGAGACGGATCTCAGGCGATGTCATAAAACGGCCTTAGAGAAACTGCGAGGCCGCGCCAACGTATGATGTTCCTTGCAGCCCGTTCTAAGAGAACTGACTACGTACCTGCAAATTCAATGTTCACTGATCCTGGACCGAGTAGGGCAGGGCTGAACAAGTCACATACGTGAGATATGATGGTGGTTGCGAATGATGCCAGTGTAAGCAGTGGCGCAATGCAAAAGGTAGTACCCAAATTTATCGTATTCAATTCGAACCTTCCTTCCCCAATCGCCCTTGATAAGGACTTTTGCTACGCCGCAAGCACGATAGGCTGCAACGCTACAAAATCAGGCGTACCCTGCCCAGTCACCGGATCCCACCCAACCGTAGCCGGGAACCCTACAAAAGCCATGAGAAACTATAAAATAAACAAGCGCCCATGGACACGTACCATTCGTATTACACCCGGGGTTGGAACCAGAAGTAATATCGACGAAGCCCTCAGGACTAGCGTAAATCAACGGGTTGAGGAATCCCAAAGAGCTAAGACCATTCGACAGACGATAGTCGTTCAAAAGCGCGACAACCGCGGCAACGGTCTACTCGCGCATAAGTAAGCGAACGGCTGATATATGGAATCAACGTACCGGTGAGCTGGCACTCGTTCCACCGACTGAGAACAAAGAACCACCAATAATGACACGGAAATCAACACCATGCGCAGCGAGATCGGGGTAAGCGCGGCCAGAAGTACTGTTAAAACAATGTCATGAACCACCGGACACACTTCGCTAACCAAGAACGTACTTGAACAAACCCGCGTTTGTAGTGCCCAAATCCGCGACATAAGCGTTGACAGTTTCTGCCTGATACTCGGGCATGGCAAAATAGTTGGAGAATCCGCCACCAGAAAAGTCAACGGCGACTTCCGGATTGACACTTTCTGTACCGCCTACGGCAGTGACGAATGGGCATCTGAAACGCGTTCCAGTAAGACGCGCGCGCGTTATGAATTGAACATACCCAGCCGGGAACGCAGGTTGAAACCTAACCGTGTTCGTGCCATCGTTGGTCGTACAATCGCTGCCGCCAACACTATTACAAACCACCAGTCAGTGTTAAAGGAACTGTGCGGCAAAGGTAACACCTACCCGGAATCACCGCTTGAGAAGAGGACTGTCGATCCGCGCGCCCCGAGTTCGGCAAAGAGTTCGCACACGCTGGTAGCGTAGTCGAACGGTACAGTTTGCTCATTCTCTCCGTACGACGTGGTGATAGTCTGAGGAATGGTGTCCTCGGCAAGAATAAAGTTCAGCCAGTCGAGGTAAGGCTCGTTCGTGTTGGTGGGCGTGTCGCTATCGGGAATGAATGGCGGAGAACCGCCAGTGCTATGGGCGACTTATGAGGTCGCTTACATGTACTACAAGATGGAGTATCTTACCTGTAGTAGATATTCGGCGTGGGGAAAGATAGACCGACGGTGTATTGGATATCCAAGTTTGCCTGTTATAGTTCATGAGAATTGTAGTCTCGAAGCAAAGAAACTATGCCGACCTCCACACCAGGATCGCTCTGGTCGTCTTGGCCATCATTGACCAAAACCGTGTCAAACGTAGTCCCGACCGCCTCTGACCTGAACCGTCTGAGGAATGTCTATCCAACATAACTTCAGTAATTATTTCGGATGAGGCGCAACCAAAATTAACCTGAAGATCAGCGCGGTTCGCAAATTCCTCGAGGTATCCAGCAACGCCGAGAATGTTGCGATCAGTAGCGGTTGGCACATATCCTGTGGCTGGGCAAACATGAATCTCAGAACACGACAGACAAAATTAGCACAACATACTGTTATAGAGCGCCTGCAAGCAGCTAATCGTAATCGCTGATGCGCAGCTACTAGGAACGGCAGCCGCGCTAAGGTCGGTCGTCGCCTCAGTCTCATCCTCCTCCTCAATCTCCTGCTGAATGAAGCTCGCGGTCTTCATGGTCTTTACCGTGCCGAAGTAGGTGGTGGGAGACATGACCTTGATATGGTCGTGAAGTTCGCGAGGAAGAGAGTAACCCAACGTGCGAATAACATAGGAATCCGATTCGGCATGGTAATAGACACCATATTCTGCTCCAAGCATCCGCTCAGCTTGAGCGATAGTCATGGGTACCGTGATCCACGAGCCACTGGACGACCGGAACGAGCTTTCATCGGGATTGACACCATGGAAACTAAGCCAAGATTCGACTGCTTCAACAGAGTCTGGGTGGGGCGCGACAAGAGCGTCAACTTCCTGCTTGGACAGATGTTTTCCATAGCTGATGGCGATGGCATTCAAAGAACATTCAGACAAACAGGAAAAAGTCGCACCGTTCGTGACCAGGCATACTGACTTCATACAACGCGGAAATTAGCTCATTGCCCTTCTCCTTGGTGAGTCCGATACGCATGTCAATGACATGGTCGGCAGTGGGTATGGAATGGAACTCCCATCCGCTCGGTACAGCCACCCAAGAATGTTTCTCGACAAGCTCGGGGTCGTCCCATCGCTTGGTAGCGAGAGGCGTAGCAACGCAGAAGGGCAATAAATAAGCGAGGAGGACAAGGGAGCGCATCCTTGGAGTGACTTCACATGCTTGACACATTTATAAGGAGTCACCACATGTACATATCTTCTCTGAGAACAAGAGCACTAATGGAAGCGCATCGTCGTGTGAAGGAATACGCGCTGGAACAGGGTCAATGTTCCTGACGCCGCGCGTCGGAATATGGTCGGGGGGCTAGACAGTACAATCTTACCTGATTCTTACTCCAGATAGCAAGCATTGCGGAATCTGCTGACCATTTATGGGAACAGTCAATGTTTAGACGCATGTAATGACAGATAGCTGACCTGGGAGCTTTCGCATCGAAATGTCTGATAGAGAAAGACCGCATGATAGCAACTGTATATCACAGATGGCGCCAGAACGCGTAACGCGGATACATGATGCGGGTCAGCAGGAAGACCAGGGAGCACGTTGAACGTAGCAAATAGGGTCTAACGATGTATACGCCGGTCAGTGCTGAAACAACGTACGCATGCAACGCGACACGAAACGTGAAAACACGACTTACATAGGAGTACGCCAATTTCATTCATTGACACACATGTGGTGCAGAACCGGGTGGTTGAACTGGATGCAATTCTTCTTCTTCTTGATAGATGGACCATATAATATGCAGATGGATGCATAGTTATCTTGAGGAGATGAAATCGCCACCACGTATGCGAGGGTGATTGTTGATGGAGGTGCGTGCCAATCAGGCCTATAAGGTATCTACGGACAGTGAGTAGCCAAAGGTTTAACAGGGAGATAAAACGCACGTTGGGGCCTGTCAAGGACCTTCCGGCCCACGACAAAGGCAACCGGCCAGGATCCAATAATATTCGCATCATCCAACTTTGAGCCGCCCTGCGTTCAATGCGTTGCTCGTTCGCAGACGCTGTTGGAGAACGCGTCCAGCTTTTCTGCAGATCGAGCAGAGGCGCGCATGATGGTAAAAGCCAAGTTTGGTTCGGCGTTGATCGGACATACGAGCCCGTGGTAAAGATTGGTGGTTAGTCTTCCACTACTGTACTATTACGATCATAGGTTCGGTCGAAGGGAAATTTTTGGTCAAAATTTAATTTAAAAAAATCAGATTAATCAAAAGAAAATTATTGGCGCAGGCTGTTTTTTTTGGCCGTGACCTGTGACTGAACCTATGATCGTAATAGTACAGTAGTCTCGGAACCCGACTGAGTGAGGTGTATGAAGACAGTCGTTCCTACTACTACTAAGTCTGGAGTTTGATGGGGTACCCGAGTAGGAGCTGCCCCATCATTTTCTGGGTGTGGGCAATTGGGCGGGTGGGAAAGTGATCGAGCGAGACCTTCCCAAAACGGATGCCCTGCGAGAACGCCTCACAGAACCGCGCGAAAAACTATATCATGAACGAGCACATCTGGGCACTAGCTTGGCTGAGAAAAAATGTTCGGAAGAGCAGTCTATTTGTAGTTACAATGTCGTATTTGTAAATATGAGCTCACAAGGTGATTATCTTGACTAAATACTACAATTGTTAACACTTTTTTGCGAATGTCTCGTTGTAACTTCAAATCAAATGTCAATCTGAGTGGATCCAAGCAATCATTTGGGTCTGTAAGTGTGTCCTGAAGTGAAAGAATTTCGCGGCCAAACCAAATTGTGATGAGCCCGATCAACAAATGTAAACAATTCCGTAGACGCGACGGTTGTGCATTAAACGCGCTCATTTCGTTTGATTGACGCGCTCCCTCTCTTGCGCTCTTCATGGTCAATGAGGAGAAGCGTCTCGATGACTCGTGCCGCTTCAAATTAGGCACCAAGCGCAAGCGAAATCGGAAAAGGCCAATTGGCAAAGGCCAGAGCGGCTCGAAAGCCGTCGTCAAGCACTACTGCACCAATACCTGGCCCAGAGGAGTACTCGTCAGACTCAGATAAGGAGAATGATGATTCGGAAACAGCTCGCTTGCTTACCAAGGCAAGGGAACGAGGGGATAAAGAGCGGGCAAGAGGGGATAGATTTAAACAGGACAAGGACAAACTTGCAAAGAGGGCAAAGTACTGGCACGAAACATCGCAAAAGAAGGATGATATCATAGAGATGCAGAGCAGTCAGCTGAAGGAGCGCGACAAGGAGCTCAAGGCGAGTCAAAGGACGATATTTGGTCTTCAGACGGCAAATACGCGACTCGAGGAACGATTCAACGACACAACTACGCGTCTCAAGGCAGATAAAGCGCGCTACCAAAAGGAGAACCATGCGCTTAAAGCCAAAATCAAGCGTATTCCGGATCGTTTGGCAACTGTCATGCGCAGCGTAACGCGTCTTTTTCAAAAGAAGGAAACCGAACAGCGCAGCTATCACCTGAAGGTTGATGGAGTTATCCCCGACGAGGCTCGTGATGTCCTTAATGAGCTCGTAGCTCTCGACAGTGTCCCAGCCAACAAGGTTGTTCGAGTGTTCAAGCGGATTGGTGCTGCCTTTGGTGTTAAAGTTGAAGGAGATGTCTCGAGGCGTAGTGTGGGTAGAATCGTGAAGGAGGGTGGTAACGCGGCGAAGCTTCAGTTTGCTGACACGCTCAAGACGGCTAAAGGTACGAATTTACTCGCTTTGGACCGCGTTAGTGCTAACTATCGCTGACAGGCGTTACAATCAGCGGCGATGGTACCAGTCACAAAAACGAGACATACGAGACGAAATTTGCAACGGTTATCGACGAGAAGAACCAGAAGCTGCAGTTCTTCCTGGGCTTAAAGATGGCTGTCAATCACACCAGCGAGACACAGCTTGATGGTTGGATTGAGCTTATCGAGGAAATATATCACCTTGCTCGTGAAAGTGGACTGTCTGGTTTTACGGAGGCAGATGCGCGCGAGTTCTGGAACCTTGTCACCGGCTTTCACTCTGATCACGCAGAAGATCAAAAGAAGCTGTTCAGTCTGCTAAAAGAGTGGAAGGAGCGCTGTGACCGGGAGCTGCGAGGAGAGGCAACCGTAAAGGGAATGGAGAAGCTCGAGCTTGTCGGATTTCTCTTCAAATGCAGCCAGGAAGCTATTCGGAAAGCTGGCGGGCCTACAGCATGGGAAGCACTTCCCGAGGCAGAACGACTTGAGAAGTACAAGGCGATGAGAATGCAGATCATTCGCGACATTGGGCAAAAGGAGTTCGACAAGTTGACGGCTAAGGAGAAGGAAGACGTGGACTTTTTTCTTTGGGCCGGATGCTGTATGCACAAGGAAATGAACGCGTTTAAGGGTGGATGTTACCAGATGGAGCAGTTCTGGCCCGAGAACAATCTACCTGGCCCTCAGAAGATGTACAATCGTGATAACGCCGCCGCTGTGGAACTTGCCCCTGGTACCGACGCGTCGAAACGAGCTGAAGACAAGACCAAGGGTGGAGCTGTCAAGGTTGCGAGTCTCTGCGGTGCTATCTTCAGACACAAAGACCGTAAACGCGGCCAGCAGGACACACTTCGCTTCTTCTTCGACGCCGAGCTCGGGTTCACGATCGGCTTCCCTGACACGAGCAACACGCGTTTTCAATCTCACGCTGAGGCATGTGCTGTTCTCATCACGTATCTGGATCTATTCATCAAATTCCTCTCATACGTGAAGGAGAACAAGGCGTCTCGAAGCCTTAACCACATGGAGAAGAACGTATGGGATGGACTGCACTGCAATGCCACCCGCCACGAGATCTGCGTAATTGTCCTGTACTGGCTCGCAATCAGTGTGCCATATATGCGCGAGATACGCGGTCCGTTTCGTGCCCATGACAATGTTCTAAAGCTCGGGGACCTTCATAAGCGCGTCATTTCTCATATTGACAAGCTGATTGAAAATCCCGAGCTTTTAGTCGGACTTGATGCATCCTTCCAAACAGCGACACTTGATGGACAGCCGTGGGGACGCCCAGAAGCATTATATGGCGTTCAGCGCTACGCATCAGAGCTTCCCCATCTAAAGGACCTGATGGTAGCATTCCTACGCGGTGCCCGAACGACATGGCTTCGTTTTATGTCCGAATTCAAAGAGGGCGGGGCACTTGCAGGCGCATCACCGGAGAATATCGAACGCGCCTGGATGGAAAGCACCAATGATCTCTGCGAATCAGCTTTCGGCATGTTTAGACAGTGTTCGAAAATGAACCCGACAATCTCCCTAGAACAGTACAACACACGTCAGATGTTCAAGTTTAACAAGACATCAGAATATGTTCGGAAACTCGGTCCCAAGATGCGCGCATTTCTTCGTCGAATCACACGCGCACAAGATTCCTCCGGAGCAAACCGACAAGCCAAGCTTGACTTGGCAAAATATCGCCAGGACGTTGCGGAGAAGAAGATAGAGAAGGAACGGGTGCGGAAAGCCAGGGCGCAGGCTGTCTCTGATGCTATTGATCAAGTGTCGCCTCTTTTGACCATCACGGAGGTCGAGTATGCATGCTCCCGTCCGCGTGGGGCCTCCGATTATATAACGGTCCCGATGGTGGATCTACAGCTTGATTGGCATCGAAAGTACGGCAGCAAAAAGTCGAAGGAATCCATTCCCAAAGGCAAGCAAGCTCGAGGTGATAGAGAAGCAAAATGCACGCTTTGGAGGACTGCAGTCGAGAATTACCTAGAAGAGGGCCTTCCTAGAGAGCTTAACACAGAATCTCTGAGTGCTGCAGGTGGAGAGGTCATCGAGGACGCAGGAGAAGATGAAGATATAGAGATCACAGTGGCTGATCTTGAGGAGGAGGATGGCTACGACTCAGAGGAGGATTGGTACCGGTAAAGCACCTATATTCTGTATATAATTTAGAGTAGAGCAGTAGTTAAACATAGAAAGTGGTTTGCGTAGGGTTTTACGCCTAAACGGTGGTGGTGGTGGAAGCGAAGCGCCAGCGCGATGAAATCAGTGATCGGGCTGCTTAGTCAGCTAACGATCTTGTCTCCGCCAAAGGCCCATACCCACATTTTCCCGGCATGTCGGCATTGAGCTTTCAAGAGTCGAGTTGGTGCTCTCTCGTCTCAATCTCGATACGCATGCATTCCCTTTGGTAGCGGTGCTGTTTATGATGAATATGGACCATCACAGGCCTCATATTGCCCGCATTTTCCCTCACGTTGGTCATTAAGTATAGCAGCTTTCAATAAACCGTTTCCGTCTGTGAAGACTCTTGCTATTGCATTCACGAGATGCTGGTTAGACAGAATTTTTATGCCTGCACCTCCTAGACAACGTAGTTGCACCAAATTCAAGTGACCAGGGCACCAAGTCAAGTCACAAGGGAAGAACGTTTGTTGTACTGCCCGTGCAAAGAGTGCTATTCATCCACCTATCAAAATTAGGGAGAGATAAGTCTTTATAAAGAGAGAAGGTTCAACGAAGCGCAGTGCAAAAACAGTGGTTCGGTATCGTACGAAGCAGCTCGACTACTGCGGCACCTCTCAGGCGGCTACAATTATTCAGACTCCGACGACCGGCAAGGCAGCTCCTACTAGGGTCCCCCATCAGTACCTAGACTAGTCTTCCACTGTGTGCTTCCTCATTTACTGGAGGAGGTTGGAACAGGTTATTCTAGTGGCAGTGGCTCGTGTTGGGGAGGCCAAGAGGAAGGAGTTTTCCAGGCTGAATAGTTTGCAAGATTGGAGATTTGAGCAGTGATAGTTGAATAGATTCTTAGATTCCCTCTCAGTGCTGTTCGGTCAGGGTTCTCGTCTGGATGCGAACTGTTAGCTCTTGGGAACTCTGCTCCGGGGTCTCATACCTCGGGAAAGGTTCATCTTGAGTCACGTGACCGCTCTGAAGTCGTTTCTCCTTTCCCGCTCCCGCCTGTACATCCGCCACTCAAGGCTTGTCTTACACACGTTAGCCCGCAGACTATGAGTAAGCCGTTTAACCTCCTCTCTTACATCGACGTTCTGTCGCTCAGCGCAACGCATATCTCGCTTCCTTTTGTGTACGGCGCCGATTCACAATGAACATCACCCGCCTACTTCGCCACCAGTTCAAAACTGGCCATCAAATCGGAGTAAAAGTCAATGTCCGCACCCGTTTTAGTCGACGCGCGCGTCCCCGGGGCAGCAGACACGGTGGCGCTGGGGTGGCGCCCACGAAAGTCCAACAGTCGGATTGCAGGAACCTAGGAACCTCGCCCGCTGTCTTATCAAACGAGCCTACAAATGATGCTCCTGTTGTGAGTCCCAATCCTTTAGTGTCGGTCTTCTGGCAGCCAAATCTTCTCCCAGGACCTGGTGGCAGTGCTCAAAGCCCTGAATGCGTATTTGACGCAGTTACGGGAGAACTACAGCGCCACTGCAGATGCTCTCAATTCCTTGAGCGACGAGTCAGCAGTGTGTTCCTCATGTCATCTTGTGTATCTGAATCAATTCTTCAAGGCTTGACACTAGGACAGCTGCACAGATTAAGGCCCTTCGTGCCATGAGAGCCCAGTCTGCGCCATCTTCATTCCACTTTTTATGTTCCTGATACCGCTCTTCAAGGATTTGTCTTATTCACATACGTGAAGTCAATTTACACGCATCCAGGGATGAATTAATCCGGTACCCAACTCCTTATGCTGCTGGTGGCCCACTGCCCAGAACACCTGCACAGGCGCGGAATCTCAGTGGTAATTCCTAATTAGGTTTTTGATAGAATGTTTTACTGACTACCTAAAGAGAGCGCTTGGGCGGCAGCACTCGACGCCTTGGATGGAGCTCCAGGGTTGTCTTTGGTCAATTCATCATCAGCCTCCCACAAGCAACGTTTGTTGAATTATTTGGGCATTCTGCCTTAGTATTCTTGCAAAATATATGTTGTATTCTCTATTCAGAATCTTATCCGGAGCCGTATTCCTTGAAATGAGCAATCCAAGGAGGCAAAAGTATTCTTCTGCCATTGCTGCTGCCCACATCAGGCTCAGCAAACTCGCAACCGTCTGCAGAGGTACTGTACTATTATGACCTCATCTTCGCATAACGCATAACGGCAGCCTGTGAAATGAAGAGTTGGGGGTACCATAACGCGTAACGCCCAAAATTTGGCCCGAGGTAAGGCCTAAAAAGGAAATTTTCTGGCGCGGCGGCTGTCGCCGCCGCTCCCGCCTACCTATATAAGGAAATTGGACCCTGAATGAAGAGATACTCTTGTGAAGAGTATGCATAACGCATAACGCCCCATGAAGATAAGGTCATAATAGTACAGTATGCGAGGTATGCTTAGCTCTTGGGAGCTCTGCTCCGGGATCGACTCGTATCCTGTTTCTCTCTATGGTCTCGGGTAGTTCTCGGGTTCATTCGAGAAAGGTTTATCTCGAGTCACGTGACCGCTCTGAGGTCTGTTTCAACTTTCCTTTCCCGAGGCGGGTCACCCAACACATCCGCAACCCACTCAAGGCTTGTCTTGCACATGTCAGCCCGTAGACTATGAGTAAACGGTTTAACCTCCACTCTTTCCATTGACTCTCTCTCTTCCTTTTCTCTCATCACCCATTTCACAATGAACATCACCCGCCTTCTTCGTCACCAGCTCAAAACTGGCAATCAAATCGGAGTAAAAATCAATGTCCGCACCGGTTTTCTTCGGGGCGCGCATCATCTGGCTGGGGGCAGCGGACACGGTGGCGCTGGGGTGGCGTCCACGAAAGTCCCGCAACCGGATGGCGCGAAGCAGGGAACCTCGCTCGCTGACTTAGCCAATGAGCCTACGAATGATGCTACTGTTGTGAGTCCCAATCCTTTAGTGTTGGGCCTCTGGCAACTAATTTTTCTTCCCAGGACAAGGAGGCACTGATCAACGCCCTGAATGTGCTTGCAGGGGTGAACCGCCGCGCCACTACATCTCTCGTGGTTGAGGCTATCAATAGAATGAGACACCAGTCAGTGTTCCCCATTTCATCTTGCGTGTCTGATTCAATTCTTCAAGGTTTGACACTAGGACAGCTGCAATGTGTGAGGCCCTCGATGTCATGAATGCCCAGTACGTGTCTTCCGAGTCTTCACCTCACTTTTTATATACCTGACGCCACTCTTCAAGCCTTCACCGTCTTCACATGATCGAAATGAATTTCCACGCATCGAGTGATATGTTAATCTGGTACCCACCTCCTTACTGTAGTCTTTCGACCGGATCTTCACAGGGTGTGACGCGTTATGGTACATCTTCACCCATGAAGATCTTCACTAGGGTTGAAAAGTGCGTGAATTGCCTTATTGGGACTGCCCGCCGTTAGGCGGGCACGAAAAATTTTCATTTTTAGCCTTCCGTACCTTAGAAATTATGCCGTGATGCGGTATGCTATATCTAGATCTTCACTTCACGGGTATCCATGACGCATTATGTGAAGAAGCGGTCGAAAGACTACAGTATACTGCTGGTGGCCCACTTCCCAGCACACCTGCAGAGGCACGGAATCTCAGTGGTAAGTAATCCCTAGATTTTTTGATGAAATAAAGTTCTACTGACTGACTGGCTAAAGAGAGTGAATGTGCGGCAGCACTCGATGCCTTGGATGGAGCTCCAGGGTTGTCTTTGGTCAATTCATCACCAGCGTCGCATAAACAACGTTTGTTGAATTATTTGGGCATTTCTGCTTAGCACCTCGAGTATTTTTGCCCAACTGTCTGTTGTAGCCTCTATTCAGAATCTTATCCGGAGCCTGTGGTTCTTGAAATGAGCAATCCAAGCCTGTGGCAAGTAATTCTTGATTTTCTATCACTGCTGCCCAACACCTTTCATTTTAACAAGATCTCGAAGACGTATGCTCCTGCCACGATGTCACCTCGAGGTTGATACGACAGAAAACTCGACTTGGGGTTCTACTACATGCCCTCTTTTTTCTCGTTATACCATGGCTAGGCATGACCACTATCGTGGAAGTTCATATTCGCCGCAGTGTTTGCGGCGCAAGATCTGGGTACTCGAAGTCATACAGCGGGAGGGTTCACTCAGCGTAGTCTCTTCCTGTCTGCATGCCGATTACAGGTAGTCGATATCGGATGTCACGAAGGACCAGCTCCTCGGCCAACCTGCACCTTGACTCGGTCCACCACCTTAAAAAACTTTAGGAAGTAGTACGCCTCGAGATCTGCGAAAGTGAATTGACAGACACGTCGGATATATCTTCAATATTGTCCAGGTTCGCGTGCTTCAATTTCTCGGGCAGCCACCATGGCGGCGGAGAGATGGAGAGGTACGCCAGACGGTCCAGCAGCCTGTCAAAGGCACAGTCTAGAAGGAGTGTAAGCCTCCGTTCTGTATCCGTCAAAAAAACCGAACTCACCCTGCATCAGCATGTCAACGTCCTTCGAGTACTCGACGCCCGCAAGATGATCAATCGACAAAGACGACAACGACACCGGCGCACTTTGTGCGATCGCCCTCAGACTCCGGGCTAAGAAACAAGTCCCCCGGACCACGAGGGTTTCGAGGTGGCGCAATTCCCTCAAAGACAAGAGGCCCATCCACGTAGTACCCTCATTCTGCACCGTGAGCATTGTAATGGACGGACCCACAGAAACGCTTGGTAGAACTGCCAGCGACGTGTTGGGGTACGTATTCTGCACGCTAAGCGTAACGGCATTCGGGAAACGCTGAAGAAAAAGCGAGATATCTCTCGTCTCCATCAAGAATTTATTCGCATCGTTCAATATCACGTCTGACACCGCGCGCGACCCGAATTGGGAAGAGGATAAAAGGTAGCGTATGGTCGATTGGGAGACTCTAGTAAAACGGAGCTCGCGCAAATGAACGAGCTGGGCGAAGACATTAAGGAAGTGAGGATGCCACTCTGTCCAGAACTCGTCGTTACATGAACCTTCGTCGAGCGCTTCCCGCCAGCTGTATCGGCTGTCCCAGTCGACGTGGACCTTGCTGATACAAGAGACCAGGTGGTTATTCCCTTGGATCAAAGATGACAGCCGCAAAGGGGACCGCCGGTGAGTGAAGGAGATGCTATGGAAGATGTGCATCTGCGCGCGCCTACGAAGAGGTCTGGCCGCAGCCACGCACGACGTCAAGGCCGTCTCTGGTTCGTTGTCCCTTGCTAGAGTATCGATGATAGCGTCGAGCAGCTCTTGTGGAAATGACATGTCAATTGAGAGGGGAAGGCGCCTGAAAACTCGTCGGGTGGGTAGGCAGCGCTTAACGGAGACACCGGTTGGAGGTTCCTGAGTCTGGAATGCGCAAACTCGACGAACGTTTGACTCAATGGATTGTCAACGGGGTTCTGAATAGGGCGTGTACGAAAGCGTGTCATCCTGCTCAAAGACCAGACTTGTGAGAGAGAATCGACCTCTATTCGGAACAAGACATGGAGCATTTCATATGACCTGTGTGTCGATTATGGCCCTTTATCGACGGTTGAGCCAGTAGGAGTCTCTCACCGCTAAGGTTTGAAAGCGTTCGAGACCGGAGGCCTCGGGAGTAGTGGCAACATGGTGTAGTAAACCTCAACGGAAGGTCCTGTTGGGACTATATAAGTGGCGTACTGCATACGTAGCGTATGAGTAACGGAGGGTGTAAAGCGGCCCTAGATAGTTTTAGTACAAGAAATAAAATCCGTTCCCATAATAAAGATTCTGACACTGGTGTATAGATGAACCACTGCAAGCTTTTGAGCAGCTGAAGCAACTTCATGCACGAGGACAATAGACTGCTGAGAAGAGGGGACGCGACGTTGATTCGGTTTGATGGCATGAAGAGAGCGGCTCGAGTTCCGGCGACACGCTAGAAGCCCTCCCTCGGGTCGCTTCCCGAATCCCTAGCAATGATGAAGATGGCTCTATTATCGTCCACTCGTCTGACTCGTAGTCACCCTAGTACAACACCCGGCCATATGTGGCCGGTTCATCACTACGTCGTGCGTTCCGAAACGATAGCCTGCAACGGCCTCACATCCTTCCACAACGGTATCATATGAGCTCGAAAGACCATATCTTCCTCTCTATTTCATTCACAGTGAGCAATGACTCGTTTCTACTTGAAAAACTCACCTCGTCTCGAACAATTGCATATCCAACTTGCGCATCAAATGCGCAAATGTCAGATACAACTCGCACCAGGCCAAACTTCAAAGAAATAATTAGTAGCATTACACAAAAAAGAAGGGGGATAGCATGCTTGTACATACTTCATGCCCAAACAACTCCTCGGACCTCTAGAAAACACAACGAGATACTTGTCCAGCTTCTGCGCATCAGGCCCCATCCATCGCTCTGGCCTAAACGCTCCGGGGTCGGGAAAGATGTCGGGGTTCTTGAGCACGAACGGTTGACCAACACCAACAGTCGTCTGTGCAAGATTTCAGATTTCACCCTTTAGACAGAGTAGCTTCAACACATACTCCAGCAGGAACACCGAACCCGTCAATGATAGTCGCAGAGGTGGCGATACGCGGAAGGGAAACAGGTGCGCCTACGCTCAAACGAAGAGCTTCTTTGATAACGCCAGTCTTCAATGCACGTAACAATCAGCTTAATGCGCGCCGTCGTGCGACGTACAATGCTCACCAGATAAGGAAGCTTCTCGGCCATCTCATACGAGAACGGCGCGTCCTTCTCCGGCCAAGCAGCCTGTAACTCGGCCTGCAATTTCTTCATCGCCGTCGGGTTGGCTAAGAGATGGAAAAACCCAATCGTCATAGCGTTACTGGTAGTATCCGTCCCCGCAACGAGTAACACCATTGCCTAGTAGCAGTCGTTAATGAGTCGGACTAGCTCACACTAAATAGAATAGAACCAAACGTGCTCACCTCGTCAATAAGCGCCTTCTTAGACGGCACCTCCCCACTCTTAATCAACTCGGGCGTAATCAGATGATGGTAAATAGTCTTATGCTCCACATCGTTCAGCCCATCCGGGTTCGCCAACACCACATCGACTTGGTCACCAAGAAATCTCCTCAAATCCACCATACTCCTCAGAGTGGGGTTGAGCTTGGTGAGAATCCATTCCGGGAGACGATTCAGAAGGAGCAGTGCGGGGAAGAACTTGCTCGCCGTGGCGACGTGTGCAGCGCCCGCGACGGAGCGCAGGATGGGGTGATCGAATCCAGGCGCGGTGAGCCCGCCAAAGGAGTGCGCGTAACTGTAGGCGGTGATGACGTCCATGGCGAGGCAGCGAAAGGC
This sequence comes from Hymenopellis raphanipes, assembly GCA_003314085.1. Taxonomy (NCBI): domain Eukaryota; kingdom Fungi; phylum Basidiomycota; class Agaricomycetes; order Agaricales; family Physalacriaceae; genus Hymenopellis; species Hymenopellis raphanipes. Next base: position 18,804 of record QLPD01003038.1, read on the forward strand.
AAGGAAGAGGTTCACAGGTTCGCCGTCGTATGCTCGGATTTGTCGCAATAGCAAATCGACCTATGTAAGTGTAGTGATCAAAATGGTATTACAGTAGTCGCGTTAGAGGACCCGCACCTTTTCTTGAACAACGTTCTCCAATTTCAAAATTGCGCGGCGCGAGAAGAGGGGGTTGACGGTGTCTCGACGGGCCTTGTGCTTCTGAACGTCGACGGTACCGAAAACGGAATCGTCGACAGATGCATTATAGAAGAATGGGTCCTTGGTGAATCCAGAGTGAGGAGAGTAGATAGCAAAGTAGGCTTCGGGGCTCTGGAAATGCAACTGCCGACCAAGTTTTAGCAGCCGTTGTGATCACGTCGGATAGACCTACTTCATTGGGCCGAACTCTAACGACTGGACCTAGAATGGTGGCGGTATTCAGTTCCATGAATAGAAAACAAAAACAAAAAAGCACAGTACCATAGATCCGGTGCAGTTCCTCAGTGTGTCTAGCGAACACACCGTTCCTCCACACCTCGTAGTAAGCCTGGTAGAAATCGGTAAGAGCGGCAAGGCGGGGGCCAGGAAAAGCCTTCAGCGGATGCAAGTATAGTCGGGAAAACGCAATATACAGAGCCCTGAAGAGTAAGAAGATACATAAGAGTGGAAGATACGACTGCATGAGTTCGTGCATATTCGTCGATAGAATACTGAACAAGCGTGCTATTCGCCTTATATTTGGGACGGCCCAGAAGCCGCCTCGTGACAGGCGTTCGTGCCTTCCATCCTAGTCTAATAAGAATGGAGTTACGTGTGTAGTTGTTAGCCGTTCCAGATGCCACCATTGACTTCGTGCAGGACGAAACAGAGCGGATCCATTACCGAGGGGCATTCGGTCCGATGTGAGATAACAGTGCACTGCTTAGCGTGAACGTCGGTCATCACGCCGAAATGTGATCCATCCTCCAAGTTTTCTGCACTGTAAAGCGGCATACTTTGAGATCGCACCTATACTTAGATCCGCAACAGGACCGCCACAGGGATCTGGGTGGGAGTGCAGAATCGTGCGCACAATACAAGTTGATGACGAACAAAGTCCCATGTGGCTTTGAAGATGGACCGCTGACCCCATTGACATTCATCCTCTACGCCACTTCTCAGGTGGTCAGGGGGTGGCGAGGAAGTTGAGCTTGAGAGTGGCGTTCAATCCAATGATTCCAATGGGCAAGCTCCGCGTAGGCGGCAATCCTGATACAAAAGTTTTGCGACAATCTGTCCATGGCAGTGAATCGTGACAAGAACGTTGCTCGATATAAGCGTATGCACTCAAGAAACCTAGCCTTTTTTCGTTGAGTTAATTAAGATGAGTAATGAACCATTCCAACGACGCGTTAAACGCGCCGTCCTTGGCAGCGACCTGAACAGGATCGGACTAGTAGAACGCGAGTATCAGCCAGTCGTCAGCACCCAAACCTACAATCAAACACTCACAGCATTCGCACGCACAGCAAATCCATGCCCTACACCATCAAACTGCTCCCTCAAGTATCCCGGCGCGTACTGTCCCACCATCAACTCGTCAGTCTCCTCCGCGAGCGGAACCGTGAATCCCGTGTCAAGCTCCGCATTATTGATCTCGATGGGAATTTTCGATTGGGCTTTAATCAGTTCAAAGTCGGCGGGAACATCGAGCAAGGAGGGATGCGCCATGGTCCCGACTGTGACGGTGTTATTTTGGACTAGGCGCGTGACGTAGAGACCTATGAGAGAACGTGAGATTCATAATCCAGTTTTGCCGTTCAATTTGGCGACTTACCGCCGAAACAGTACCCAGTGGCGGCAATCTGTCTGACGCCATGCTTTTTGAGGGCGTCGATGACGGCAAGGAGGGGTGGCGTGGTTTGCGCTTCGCCGTGTCGAACAATCCATTCCGTGACGTTGCCGTCTGGGGCGATAGCATCACCATTGAGGTAGTCGGGCGCGTAGGTCTGTGAGTTTATCGCGTGAGACGAATGAACGCGACCAAGGATGGCGAGTGTTGCGTACCGCGAAGCCCGCTGCAGCCCATTGGTCGGCCTGGCGATGGGAACGCTTACAACCAATCACATTTGGAGTGGCATCGCACGTACCAAAAGCTAATATATAGAACGTACATACGTTAGTCCGATGAAGTGATCTCGCGACACAGAGGAAACTTACCAAATTGTCAGGAGATGGTAAACCGAATACGTCTTGCAATATACAATTCAGTCAACGTAGCCACGTCAAGTCGAGTTTAAAGTAGCTCACCAGTCAGCAACAAAACCGCCGTGCGCGGGTCAAAACGTCCCTTGGGTAAAGACACGTATGTCAATACCCCATTGATCGTGATGTTCTTTCCTTGAGGCTCGTCGGTGCTCTGGGGAGAATGAAAATGCCCAGACGTCCCGACAGCCGGGACGACAGCTGCGCGGACTACTGCCGCCAGAGAGAGAACGACGGGAATAAGGGATTTGAGTGAGAACAGCATGGGTTCTTTTCTGGAGACAAGGCAACAGAAGGACCGGGTTTTATAGCCTCGAGGGATTGCTGCCGGAAGTATGGGAATATCAAGTTATAGCAATGACACATGACCGTCTCTGCTGGGTGTCGCGCCAGACGCGCTCAGAGACTGTGCTATTCAGTGTCGAATAGCCCATTCTTCGAGCAACTCCGCGTCTTGAGTGGAAAGAGATGGTCGCCTTAGGAGCTAGGGAGGCTGGATGCCAAGTTTTGCCAAGGCAAGGAAGACGCAATTGGGGGACCGTGTGGCAAATGGATTTGTCACTGTGTGAGGATCCATACGAAAGTGGCAGGAAAAAGGGAAGAAGCAATCTGTGATTCCCATCACCACACGGAATTGCCGGTCCGTACCCGCCGATCACCTCTCTCTTCCTCTCCCTCAGCTTGCCCTCAGCTGAATCAACTCAACATTGGCTCCCTTCAGGCATACCGATGCGAGGTATTCTCCTTGAAGGCAACTAAAACGCGTTACGGCTCTCAATATGACAGATATAACAGCCACACCCCGTGTCACGAACACATCAGAACCAAAAAAAGGTCGCGTGGAGGTGTGCTCTGTCCAGACGTCTTTCTGGGAGTTGGATACGATTTCAATGCTACTACTGATTCTATGTAGGAAATGGTTCTGGTTGATTATTCACTGGTGATTATCCTGTTCGAAGTCTGAGTCCCTAATGTTGCTACATTAGTTCCGACCTTGAAAGGTTGAAGAAAGATTACTGGAGGCCAATAGTCGTCAACGTCGTCGCGCGCCCAAGGTCTTACCGGGCTGCGTTTCTTTGGAGAAACGAACTCGTGATCTGGCTCCGCGTGATGCCATTTCATGTAGTCAGTCAAGCGGTTCCGAGGATTATTAATTATTATCAAAACCTACTGCTCTTCAGACTCAACTACCACCATGGACGGAGCGGTACGTTCAGCTTATTCCCTCCTATCAGACACAGCAACGGTGTCCTTGGCCTCCTTCGAGCGCGTTGACATCAAAGCCATCCGTATCGGCCACAATGAAGAGATAACGATCGACATCGCGGCTCACGCGAATCATTTCATTGTTGTTATCGACGGAGGAGGGAACCTTATGGCGGGAACAGGAAGCGCGAAAATAACCACTCTCGATTCATTTGGGTGGTCAAAGGACGAACGCGTCGGAGGACGTCAATGTACACTGGTCGGAGGCCCAGAAGGCTTGACGGTCCTCCTTTTCTCTGACAAGGTCGCCAAGGTACGTATCTGCTTGTCCTCGTTTTTCCCTACTATTACTAAACCCGCGTCATGAAGCCCGACAACGAGGACGCCACCGTTGGCGAGCTGCCAAAACAAATAGTCAACGGATACGCTGCTGCACAGCCTAGAGATTTCCGACCTAACATATACTGCCACCTTGCATCTCTTACGAGGCTTTCTATGCCAGACTGGCCGCGCGGCTGGAACGTCAACCTGGAGATCCTACCACCCGGGAACAAATCCTCAGACGCACATGCGCATTCCCTCGATGACGAGTTCGTATTTATATTAAAAGGCTCAGTACGGTATTGGAATCATGGAGAAAACGCGCACTTGAAGCCTGGGGACTGTGTAGCGTGGACAGCGGGCACTGGGAGGGCGCATACGCTGATCAACGATCACCCAGGTATCGGCGAGTCTCATTCCTGCCCGATACTGAGTTGACGTTGTTTTACAGGTGAAGACTCGGTGTATCTCGTATTCGGGGAAGACCACCAGAACGACAAGCTTTTCTATCCGGATTTGCCGTATAATGTAGTAGAGGAGCGGAGATGGGTTCTTGGAAGGCCGGATTTGCCATGGGGGAATGCTTCAAAGGACCCCGTAATGACATCGTAGAATTGCTGCGGTACCGTGGCGAGTATTTTTCCTGGCCAATATCGAGTGCGTTGCCCTATCAATTATGTGTTGTTCCCAAGAATTGGAATTTCCGCCTCTGAGTGCTCGCAAGTGAAGTTTTCTCCCATCGGCATAGGTTCAATAGATCAGTGAATGCAGGCTTGAGAATGCGATGAGAGCGTCAACATCCGACGCCTGAAGCCCAGTGAAAACGGCCCTTGTATTTTACTGTATCTGTCTGTTGCGAGCTGTAAAATCTGTACGTATCTGCATGAATCTGTTAGAACTGTGCTTCCGTTGACCAGATGTTCGACAAAGTAACAAAGAAGCATCATGAAGTGACTTTGGCGCCAGGAAACAAGCTAACCTTCTGAACAAGTTTGCCGATCCATTCGTGTTCGCTCAGTTCCAAATCTGTGTCAAGTCCATCCTCGACCCGAAGCGGAAGTATTCGGACTAACTTGGCTGCTGGGATCCGCATGCCCACGTCATTCTGTCTTTCCCTCTTACCACCACCATCCCCGCCCTTCCCGCCATTGCCTAGGGGTTCGGCGACTGTCGTCGGTAGCTCTGACACCTGGGCGGGTCTGTTTTCACGCATGCGGCGCCCATGGCAGCTGCGCCGCCGCGGCGCAAGCACGATAAGTCTCCTGGAAGGGCGCATGTCTCAAGATGGCTCGAACGCTGTCTACGTTGGATGATTCCATACGGCGGGATCTCTGCAACGGTGTGCTTCCTCCGTTTGCTCAGTTCATATACTGACCGCGACCCCTCTCTCCGCAGACATCATTCTCTCGGTTCTGGCGCGCATATATGCGCTTTTTGACCGGTGCGCTTGTCCCTTGCCATTTGATATCCGTCTCATGCCTTCTAGGTATTATAGCGCTGTGCGCCCCCACCAACCGACGTCGTAGAGCGACTGTCGACTCAGGCTAATGTTTTGGATGATGCGGAGATGGCCCAGGTGGCACCGTGGTGGGCAAAGGGCACTGATGGGGTACAGGAGGCGGGCGCGCGGCCGTTAGGAGCATAGCGTATCGCGTGGATACGTAGAGAATGGTCTGTATGCGAGCAGCTATAGGTGGCGGGATTACCAGTACTGAATCCATTTGTATTCGATAAAGCAATATGATTCTGTAGCAATCTGTAATATCTTGCCTGAACAGTGGGAAACATAAAGCAACAGATTTCGTACATAAATCAACGGATGGAAACAGATCAAAATCTGTATTCAGGTCGATAATCCGTTGCGGTCTGTAATAACGGACATAAACAGAAAAATACAAGGGCCTTATCTACTGGGCCTGAAGCCCCATCTTCTGAGAGACCACTCCTTGGTCACTCCCGAAGACAAAGACATTCTCGATGTTGCCTCAGAATTAGTATAGCGAAGCGTGAAGTTCCCGATGGCTGGGTTTTATTTTGTAAACGGCACGGGACCTCCAGCTGTGGATTTTAATTGCGCCACATACATGTTTCCGATATGGTGTAGTGGCTAACATTGGTGTCTTTCACGGCGGAATCGGGGGGGTTCAATTCCCCGTATCGGAAATGCGATGTTCAGCGTCCAAGTTTTTGAGTCTGGACTTGTCGGAACTGAAAGAACACTGGTGTATCGATTTGGTATCGACCTACTAAGTACTCCCTGAGCCCTGGAATCTACCGAATTTTACAGGAGCCTTCCCTAATTGCCGCTGACTGAACTGTGAATGTTCCAAGTTGCCAGCGTTCAAACTGCAATGCGGTTTGAAGCTGTTTTGAGATTCAACGTACAGATCAACAAGGAGTGAGCACACGATTTTCTTACTCGTTGTGCAGGCCTCGTTCCGCTCATAAGCCTCGCACCATCAGTTCGCCATAGCTGTTCAGTTTGGCGTGCGATAGGCGTATACGTACAATGACTATTCAGAATGTAGCTATATCAGACTAAAGAATGTGCTTACCTCGACGACGGCCAATCGGTGTACCAAGGTCGATGCCCAGGTGACGATGTGACTTCGGTACGGAACGCTTGCAAGTAATTTTGGTCTCTGTCATCCTGGGCGTCGCCGTCGGAAATGACATTGGCATCATTGTTGCGGGCTACCAAGCTCGAGAACGCTGTTTCGGCTACTGGCTGCTAAGCGAGCGACGGCAAGTGCAAGTGAGCTTCCAAAGTTCCATCCGAACATCATGCGAATACTGAGGACTTACAACCCAGAATGACCACCGCTGCGTACTATCCACCGGTATGCATACTGAATCGCTGAATGAACAGTCAGATGCGGCCTCTAATCTGCGTAGCCATGCGAATAAACGTACAAATTCGGAATAAGAACGTCGCCAGCCTAAACGCCACATTGAAGTTGACACAAATCAACCCAAACGTGCGGAATAATCCCTGCATGGAGAAGTACGCCACATAGTTGAGCAGGTGAAACCTGAAGAAGCCCCCGGCAGAGCGATTGAGGTCACTGGTCATAAAGTAAATGATGATGTTGAATATCATGATACGCCTGGCAGAGAATGGAACATCAGCGCGGAGGTTCTCGAGGGAGACTGCAGCGGGCCGGTACATGAAGTTGTCTGCTTCTTGAGAATGGCCTGAGCACAAGTCTGGAGACATTGTGGAGGTTTGCATGCAGCAGGGTGGAAAAGGCTGAAGCGACAGTTCCTCGATTCACATTGAATCTGTTATGGGATGAGAAGAAAGTTATCAGCTTGGACAAAAGACCTCACATATTCCTCGGGCTATGGGAGAAACACGTACGCGAAAGGAAGAAAGCGGCACGTACGAGGCTGATTCCGTGACCACACTTGGTGGATACATTGCGGACTCTGGAACAGAAAGTGAGCTGAAGGTTAAGGTACTAACTCGCAGGAATGAAAGCGCACCGGCAAATGCGGCACATCTTGTCGTTGCACGTTTGGAGTATAGGTGATGAAGAGCTAGTAGTGTATGCCTAGTGACAGAAAGCATGGAGATGACAATTTCCGCCAGCGACTCGAAGGCTTTACACTTTAGCAGTCGACAAGGACAGACCACGGAACACAAATGACACTCCCGTCTCTTGACATATCCGTGTGTTGAGTTAATTCCGAATGAAAGAACAGACGAACAGGATCTAGACGCGGTACCGTCTCGAAAGGACGAGTGTCCCCTGATATCGAACCACGGCAAACGTAGTTCATCGGACGTCGTAGTTAGATGATTACGACGACGGTTCCCGGGATATAGACCAGTGGGCCGACTGAGCATCTGCATAGGCATTTCACCAAAGGCGTCTATGTACACGTGTGACCTACAACGCCGTGAAAATGTCACTAAAATTCATTTTGTCAGCTGGAACTTGGATGGAAGCGAGGAAAGGAATAGTGAGTAGGCACTCGAGAATGGGATGAGATGAAGAAGAAGGATTGCTCACTCCTGAAGAGAACGACAAAGTTCTCGATTTTTCCTCAGAATGGTGGCAACTGAATGCCGTCTATGAGCATCCCTGTAACCGGCGTCAGACGTCAGATTGTAGAAGTGCATCTACGCCACATTGTACCATCCGATATGGTGTAGCAGCTACTATTAGCGGGTCTGTCAGTAGGATACGCTCTAGCGAGGGGTTCGATTCCCCAAATCGGAAGTGAATAATTCCCAAAAGGCGTGTTTTTATGGCCAAGTCACTGTGACACTGGCTTCTGAGTCGTAGAAACTTTTGCTATAGCTTTCCGTCCACCAACTCCGAATTTTTTTCAAGCCACCATTTAACTGCAACACGATAAGTTGTTTTGAGATTCAACTTGTCTACAGATCAACTCAATTCCAATTTCCGGTCATCATATCGCAGCAGTGATACTTTAACTATTATCATGCTATTCTGCCTTCTAAAGCTCGCGAGCAGTGTGCTTCTGCCGATTTTCTACAACTTGAATTCATTGCATTGAAGGGGCAGAAGTGGCGCAACATTCATCAAGTCGACTGCTGTCTATTTCTTCTAGTTTTCGCCTCATTTACTCCTCGTTAGTACAGTATGTATGAAAAAATGGACGAAAGACCAGGTCGTGAGCTCGAGGATGGAAGTTTGGGGAAAAAGAACAGTGAGACGCGGCCGGCACAAGAATTGTGGGGCGACGAAGCTCGCAATTACTATATACGGACATGTCGAGGTGTAGGCTACCGAACTAGACGCGTTTCTGCTTTAACTTGACCTGCAACATCGCCTCGAATGGATCGCCCTGACATTGACAATGATCCTGCCCCAGCACCCGATAATACGTCTGCGCTTTCTCCCGCTGAGCAGCCTCAAGGCCGTCCGTCATCCCAATATCATCGAGGGACACGCTCATCCGCGCATCGGACGTCCCAGGTATCGTTTGCAGAAGCCTGCTCGAATTACGATCTACCCGCCAATGGGGAGCCCAACCGGCCAAGTTTATCCTTGCCACAACGGGAGACGAAGCAGAGTATAGACTGGATAGTCCCAGTCGAGAAGGTGCCGTCTGCTTCTCTTTTCACGCTACGACGCGCTTACTCGGGAATGGTGACAGCCCCATCGCGTGAAGACGGTCGGCGAACGCCTTCAGCCGACGCTCAGCACGGCGGAAACGGAGAAGATCAAGTATGCTTCTAAAGCCAAGATGACGGGATACGCGCTCAACGTCGCTATCGGTATGTCATCTCCGTGTTGACGAGACTACCTCACTTCCTTCCTTCCTTCCTTCCTTCCTAACAAAAACGCCTAATAGGCATGCAGGTAATGCTAGGCGCGCTTACGACAGGCGTCTCTGCTGCTACAACTGGAAAAAGCGTTAGTTTCTCCATAGATTACTCGCCTTTTGAACTTGCACTCACGCCAGGCCAGACGTCCATTGCCATATGCGTCCTTGGTCATCATCTCAATTGTTTTCTGTCGCTCTCCGCTCACCTCATATCCCAGGCGGAATTTCCACAATGGTCGCATCCTACCTCGCCCGTGCGCGGGGCTCAAACGAACCAGAGCTCTCAATCACACGCGTCAAAGACCTAGAGCAGTTCATACGCGAATGCAAGGCGTTTCAGATGGACCACGGCCACTGCGCGGGGCACGAGTTTGATTCGGATTTGGAGTCACTGCGAAGGCGGTTCGAGGAGCTGTTGGGGAACGCTAACGGGTAAGTACAACGCATACAACAAGTTCCTTGGCTGATCCACAAGCGGTACTAATAGAGAACGTAAATTGTCCACGCCAGTGTAGAATATTACTCACACCAACTCGTATCCGTTATAAATTTAATCGTAAAGCATGGTACAAGACGAAGACGTTGATATGCATCATTGATTTTTGGCGCAGCACTGGGCCGAACATGAACGTCTTGAAGAGAACTGTGGATGAATCAATCAGATAAGATAAATGACAAAACGCCTGCGGAACGCGCCAATGCAATTGAATAGTACATGAACGCGTCTCCCAACGTGATAGAAGATGTTTCAGTCGGACTATATGTGAAGCAGAGGTATAGAAGCTGGAAGAAAGCCTCTCCACATCCAGCAGCTTAACATGAGCAAAATGCAACGCCCCGCCACGTCATACGCAGACTGGGACCGTACCGACAATTGGTTCAACTCCTTCCTCATCCCTGCCGACCCCTGGGATCGCCAACGCCGCGAAGAACGGGTTGCCTGATATCGCTTCCCAAGGCAAATTTCTGTATCTCCTCGCGAAGACCGTTGGTGCGAGGAGGATTCTCGAGGTCGGCACGTTGGGAGGGTAAGCGTATTACTTACTCCGCGTGCAAGTCAGGACGCTAAGCATTATTTTCAGATATTCCACGACGTTGCTCGCAAGGGCTCTGCCTCAGGACGGCGGTGAGCTCATTGGGCTCGAGTTGAATGCGAAGCACGCCAAGGTACGTGTTATTGTCGCGTTCTCACTGGCAGGACTGTCGCAGGTCTCCGAAGAAAACGTAGCCTATGCCGGGCTTGGATCATCCAAGGTCACGGGCCCGCCCTAGCATCCTTGAAGGAGCTCCCCACCTCTCGCAAATTCGACTTGTCGTTCATTGACGCGGACGTGCAGGCGATCCCCGAATACTAAGAGGCTCGTCAGGATCATTGTGATATAGGCTTAGGCTAGTGCTTACTTCCACATTGTTGATTCTGACTGCCGACTCAGAGCAGATCGTCGACAGAAAGGTGATGTCTCCAACTTCAGTGGCGGGAGTGGGCCGAGCCGGAGGGTGTTCGTCGATGATGAGGAGGTCGAGGCGATTGTCATCGGAACCGTATATGATGTGTTTTTGTATGCCTTTAGGAAGTAAGTAAAGGGTTTGTTAAGGAGTGTAAAATGTACCAAATTGAATTGAGGCGTCATTGTATTTCGCTATCAAGCGACTGGAGCATTGCCGCGCGCCCGACTAAGCAATAGTATGTTCAATGACTCTCAGATGAATGGTGGCACGTATAAAGAAAGGGTAGGCGGTACGTGAACAAAGATTACCCAGACCTGTCATGTCATTTAGCGAAGCAGATTAACGTCGACTCCGGGCATACTCACGCTATATACCACCTTTCATCCGCCTCTTGGACCGACGACCTGTAAGAAAGCGATAAGTCGACCGCCAAGACCAACTGGTGATAGCTTCCGAAAGGAAGATCGACCAACTCAGCAGTGCACCAGCAGGAAAAACCATGGGCAGGCCAAGCCTAGTATCACCCCTTATGTCCTGAACATGAATTGTGGTAGCATTGAGCAAAGACTGCTGAACTGATACAAATAGCCAAAGACACTTAGAGCAGAGTCCGTAAATCCAATTTCCGATATCTAGAAAAAGAGGACACTTTGTCGGCGAAGCTGTAAAGGACCATTCGGAGAAAGGCCAACATCACACTAGGAGGAGACATAGTGGAATCGTAACCCAGCGGACAGCCGCTGAGAAGGAAAATGCCAAAGGGCTTGTTCGGCGCGTCCTCTTCGTGGTCGGCATGAAGAAACGTCCAATCGATGGCCGTTGCAGGTGCATGCCAAGACGGATTATGGGTCTGCGTGTCAATAGCACGAACAACGGGGATGAGTTTGTGAAGAGGTAAAGTGCCATTGTGGGGTGAGGCAGGACATGGAAGGGCACCCTGGTGGGTGGGTTTATATGGACCGCGGGGAACTAGCGCTGGTAATCTCATCTGGTTAGTGTCAAGCAGAATGCGTCAGTCGAGGTGCTTGTATACCGTATACGGGGTAACCGGCGCGGAAGGTCCGGCCGCGAGATTACCGTCTGCGTCCGATATGGTGTAACGGCTAACATTGGCGCCTTTCAACACGGAAAACGCGCTAGCTCGGGGTTCGATTCCCCGTATCGAATTCCATCCCAATTCGCAAACCTTGTTTTTTGCGTTTATGATCAAGTTGGGAACTTTCATTAGGGTGCCTTGCAGCTACTAGTACTCCTTCCCTCCATAAAAAATTTTTTACGGGAGCCTTCCCCAATTGCCGCCGGCCAAATTGCAAGTTTCAAGCCTCTCAACTGCAGTTGTTTTAACATTCAACCTGTCTACACAAGTCAATTCCGGCTATCATATCGCCGTAATACTTGCACTATCATGTTGTGCTGTCTTCGAAAGCTTGTGAGTCGTGTGCTTCTTCCAATTTACTGCAATTCATTACCAGAGGAAGCCCTATCATTCAGAAGTGGCGCAACATTCATCAAGTCGACTCCTATCCATTTCTCTCCGTTTTCGCCTCATTAAGGTTATCCTCTGCCATGCCCACACGCGCGCGTATGTATTCAGCGATCCCGGACCCTATATATTAAAAACGTGTGGTCAAGCATCTTGTCTCGTGTACATCGTCCAGACTGCAGATGGATCGTCCTGACAATGGTCCTGCCCCAGCGCCAGATAATGTGCCGCCTGCGCCAGCCCCAGCATTTCCAGCACCCGCGGTGCCCGTCCCAAGTTCTCCCACTGAGCAGCCTCCCAATCAAGCCGGCCCGTCATCGCAGCATCGTCGAGGGACATACAACTCGGGACATCGGACGACCCCGCTATCGTTCGCAGAGGCCAGCTCGAATGGTGATCTACCAGGGGAGCAGGCCAACCGGATATACCAGCCCCTACCGTCCTTGCCATTGATGACCGGGCAGACAAAGTCGGATATAGACTGGATAATCCCAGTCGAGAAGGTGCGGCGTGCTTCTCCCATCTGCTCATCACACGGCGCGCTTACTCGGGAGTGGTGATAGCCCCATCGCGTCAAGACGGTCGGGGAACGCCTCCAGCCGACGCTCAGCACGGCGGAAGCGGAGAAGGTCAAGTATGCTTTGAAGGCCAAGATGACGGGATACGCGCTCAACATAGCTATCGGTATGACATAACATTTCCGTGTTAGCTGACGCGACTAACCGCCTGATAGGCCTCCAAGTCATGCTAGGCGCGCTCACGACAGGCATCTCTGCTGCTACAACTGGAAAAAGCGTTAGTTTCTCCATCGCCTTTTGAACTTGCACTCACGCTTGGCCAGACGTCCATCGCCATATGCATACTCGGTCATCATCTCAAATGTTTTCTCTGTCGTGCTCACTGCTCACTTGCCACTTAGGCGGAATCTCCACAATGGTCGCATCCTACCTCGCCCGTGCGCGGGGCTCCAACGAGCCAGAGCTCTCGATCACACGCGTAAAAGACCTGGAGCAGTTCATACGCGAATGCCAGGCGTTTCAGATGGACCATGGCCACTGCGCGGGGAATGAGTTTGATTCGAATTTAGAGTCGCTAAGAAGACGGTTTGAGGAGCTGTTGGGGAATGCTAATGGGTAAGTGCTACGCATACTACATTCAATGTCCTTGACTGATCATCAGTGTGACACTAGAGAGCGTAAATTGTCCACACCTGTATAGAACATCCAAGCCAAGTTTAAACTTATTCATGATAATTTATCCGAGAACCAGTGCACGAGCGCATTAGTGTACAACGCGCATGATGGGCGCCTTCAAGCGAAATACATGCTATGGTCCCTTCAGGCACACGATGAAAGCGTGTTCTGGGGTACTCCCGGGATCATTCCTCCATGGCAAATTTGGCTTTCTAAGGACAACCCATTTCCGCTCCTCTCGGCAGAAAAGCTTGTCGTTCTGGTGATCTTCCCCGAATATGAGATACACAGAGTCTTGACCTGTATAACAACATGAGCATTGCGCATGAAGGGAGTTGATACCTTCACTTTGGTGAGGGACACCGGAGTCGTTGATGAGTGTATGTGCTCTTTACGCTACACAATCCCTGGGCTTCAGGTGCGCGTTTTCTTCATGATTCCAATACTGTACCGATCCTTTCAATATAAAAACGAACTCGTCGTCTAATGAATGGGCATGTGCGTCTGAAGATCCTCCCGGGTGGTAGGATCTCCAGGAAGTTGACATTCCATCCGCGCATAGAAAGCCTTGTTAGAGATGCAACTAGTGGCAATATATGGTTGGCCGGTATTCCCTAGGCTGGGCAGCAGCCTATCCGTTGCTGGCAGCCTCGTTCGACTTCAAGTTCATGGCTCATGTTTAGTGGTGAAAAACGGGGACAAGCAGATACGTACCATACTCGACTTGACAGAAAAAAGAGGACTCGTCAAGCCTCCGACCCGTTTACAGTAGCGTGCAATGCATTCGTCCTTGACCACCTATGTAAATGAATCGAGAGTGTTTATTTTCAGAAGGAGGTCTTGATAATTATTATAATAATCCATTGACTGCACAGTGCATGGTATGAACCTGTCAAAACATGGATGCAAGAGGACATTCATTCCGAAACGGGGAATCGATCCCCGAGCTAGCGCATTCTTCATTATGAAAGGCGCCAATGTTAGCCGTTACACCATATCGGATGGGAAAGTGTGGCGCAGCTAAATTCCTCCCGCCGGTTCTCGAATCCTGAATAAGCCTCGTACTTAACGAGCGGTCGTGTTTGATCCCCCGAGCTAGCTGTTCTGGTTGAAACTTTACAGGGCTCTCATGATTCTCATCATTAGCACCTTGCCTGGTCACTCATCATCTCCAAGTTCACATTTCTGACAGGCTGGCCGACAAATCCTGGTGCTCCTTAAGCCAGAGCATCCATACGAGACCCTGCGTTCGTTGTCCCACTTGGAGCAATGCTCAGGCTCTCGGATGAGGCATTAGAGATCGTGAATTGTCCGTAGAAACCAACCCAAGCTGATCTATTCCACAATAATTTATTGGAAAAAAAGAGTTGAGAAAAGTCCGCCTTACGCTTAAACAACAGAGTACTTTTCAACCGACACCATCGAATCCACCGAGAAGGGCACATGCTCCCCCGCAAAAGTCTGCACAGACCCGATATCCACTCCCGCCAAGCTGCCTTGCCCAACGAAACGGACCTGCACCGGGAAGAACGCTCCTGCGTCGTCCCCGCCGACATTGAACACCATCGATCCCGAACGGGTATCGTCTGCCGGCGAGACGATAGGCATTGACCACGCTAGCGAATGGGAGGATGAGTCCAAAGACCATTCGCCCGTATGTGAGGATACGGTGGGGTAAGAGCCGTCAGGAAGAGGGATGGAAATCACCACGTCGTACAACGTGACATTGTCGTTTTCGAGCTCATACTCGATGCTCACTTCACACGTCCCGTCTCCAGACGGCGATGGCCAGCAGTTGACTATTCGCAATGAGTATAAAATCTGAACCTTTGACGAAAGGTGCTTACTGGAAAGCGGAACATTACTCTCGTCTGTACCGGCGTACCTCCACTTGAGCACGCCGATACCGTGGTTGAGAGGGAAAGGCTTGGCAGGATCCTTGAGCGCGATGACCTTTTCGCTTTGGGTCGCAGTGAACTTGTTCGTATTGGGATGGTTTTTGAATTGGAGCGCGTTGCCGCCAAAATCGGTTGACGGCGAGCCGAGCGTGAGCTTGACATGGGCGACAGACTCGTCGGAGATGTTGAGAATCATATCGCCCTTGAGCTCCATCGATTGCACACCGCCATCACGAAGGATAGTGAGGTTAAGCTGCTCCTTGATTACAACATGAACACTACAATATGATCAGTGACTGAGAATTATCAGAAAGTGAGGGTTACCTTTCGGGTACAACTTCAGGTAAACTTCCCCGTCCAGCATCGTGTTGAGCTGCAGAGGCAGATACCGTTGGCGTAGAAGGCGCAGAGAGTTCGGGGAGTGACGAAACTAATGCTTCCCCTCCGAGTGCATCCAGTAGTTCTGCCTGTTTTGTCTTTTTGTTGCCAAGTTTCATACCTGAACTCTTGAAAGCAGGCGCGCGCGAGGCTGTAGGTGCAGGTGAAGAGGTAACAATGCGGCTAGGTGTATGCTCCGCTGGCTCGAACCGAGGGACTGAGGAATATCCAGTAATGCCGCCATACATCGCGCTACCGCCTGACGCAGCCCGACGTTGCTGCTCGCGGCGTTGCATCTCGAGCTGTTTAGCGCGTCGTTTGAGCTCCTCCTTTGCTTCAGCTTCTTTATTCTATGAGAATGATTAGCATACATGTCAAAAAATGAAGGTAAACATACCCTGGCAATGATTTCCTGGATCTTTTCTTCGTGACTCTCCATTTCGAGGACACTGCGGACCTGCATAAGATTCACATTTTCTCTATAACCCAAACTAACAATCTCGTCGAATGCGCCGAGGATCTCAAAGGCCTTGGTCAATATCTCGCGCTCGTCAGCGGAGCGGCAGAGGTCAGACACAACGCGGGCAAAGAGATGGAGAGTGTCGATGTCCTGGAGAATGTTGGACGCCTTGTTTGTGATGAGGAGGATATACAGCTCCTCCAGCGGCTGGTAGACATAGCGGACGTCGGCGGTTTCGACGGTGGTATGCTGGGTGCCCGTTGGAATCAGCTTGGGGAACGACGCCAGCAGCGACTCGATTCTGGTCCGTGTCATGTCGCGGAATTGGCGGGAAACGACCGCTGAAAATGCCTATTTAATAGGACGTGGGGCAGATAGGCACCCAGAGGCTCACCTTTGCCGCCTTTTGTGCATATCGACGCTGCTAGAACGACCTGGATAATGGTAAAAATCGAATAAAATGCAGAATATATGCGCTTGCCATTTTATACGAGGTGATGGATGCGAAGAGAGAGAACGTGTCACGGTTGGGTTAGGGTTACCCAAGGTAAATCGATCTGCCGCTTCTGCCGTCGTTTCCGAGATGCCGAAGACAAAGCGTGGTGGCGCAAGTACTTAAACTTGGCCCACACGCAGGCGACAAACAGTCTGCTAAAGCTTATGCCAAACGAGTATTTTGGTGAAGCATTTGCCCTGCAGTGAAAATGGTCTTTGTTTCTGCCAAAATGAATGGCCAAACATAAAATTTGGCAGAGTGACTCAGTAGTGCTGCTGCAAGTTCGAGCTGCCTTGAAGCTTGAAGCCTGAACTTGACTCGACTCGCTTGGTTTTCGATAAGGCAAGCAAGGCAGCAAGGTTTTGATGGCTCGCAAGTTACATACCTCGACCTCGCTTCTATTCTGGGATTTTGGCCTTGATGGCGGAGTTTGATAGCACATCTCATCCTCTTACTATCACTTCGTACTCTCAATTCACGTTTTTGACTGTCTTTACTGTGTGGGACTCGACAAGCAAGGTTGTCCAGCGCCTATTTGTATTCCAGAGGAGTGGCTGTGCCCAGCAACCGATTGTTGAGATGATGAGAACGTAATGGCGCGACGCGACGCGTTCATTCAAATAGTAGGAGTGGTGCGTTATCTCACGATTTACAGCCCCGCTTGGCCTAACATCCATGGTAGATGTCTGTGCTACTTGCTGTTTGTCACCAGACTATTGTCGTTGTCCTCGTCAACCGCCTCCTCATCCTTTCGAAACATGGGACCAGTACCACCAATACCGGCACCACCAGCAGCTCCACTATGCCCAGTATACTTACTACCAGCAGCACCCACAGCAGCAGCCTCAATATCAGTACCAGCACCAGGCTTCTCCGTCCGTCCATCATCCTCCACTTCAGGCTACTGGTTACGGGTCTGCTGTCCCCGGTACATCGACGATCATCTTTCCTTCATGACCCAACCCCCCAATCAGCCACTTTCTCATACATCGAATACATCCGCTACTCGTCGTACTTGTACACGCACCGATAATTCAACGGCTTCGGCTAATTCTCCACCTCAACGCCGCCGCCGAGTGAACACAGCTGCAGCGCGTGCTAATGCCCAGCCAAGCGCCGATGCCCACCCAAGCACTGTAGCAGGCGTATCTGTGGGCGGATTTGAACCATCCCCCGAAAGCCTCGAGAACACTATCCCCAGAACCTTTTCAACTTCCTCGCGATTTGAGTCCATCATCCGTAAACCAGCCAAATCGGAGCACTCGGATGGCACATCTCATATCTGGTACTTTGTGCATGGTCTGAAATCAGAGGAGCAGCCGGAGTCTCTCCCAGAGGCCGAAGATACATCGAAGGAGGGCCTGTCAAAGAAGGACTTCACGCATCTTGGGTGTAGATTGTGCATGTACGTTGAAGCATTTGACCAAGTGTCACTACACCTTATGGCGCAACACGGTGTATGCTCTCAAGTATGTGATGTAAGATAAACTTTTCATTTCATAGATGTAAAAGGGAACAATTGGCTTATGATTTGACAGAGCATTTGGCATCTGCAACTTTTTGAGCTCTGTGAAGTGCCAAGGCTGGGGCAGCACAATGATGTATTAATGGGTATCATAACATGACAGTAAGAGGGAAAATGGTCTATTTTCCGAGATGCTACTACAACGATGATTACAACAGGACAAAGAAGGGAAACCATGAAGAAGATGTAAACCAGAAGATCAGGCCCAGAGCTCAGCCTTCTCCGCGGTAATTGTCGAGAGTTAGTGGCCTGGCAAGGATTCACCGGTAAGTTCAATTGGGTGTCCGGCCAAGTTCGCACCACATCGATTTATGCAGGAAGGACTGCAAAGAGGGAGTACACACGATGGGGCCGAAGTATGATGGGGCATGGAAGAAGCCCCGTGAGGGCGAAGGTTGAGCGAAGGTGGGAGACAAAGAAACAACAGGTGGCTATACCCAATCATGCATGCCGAGGTGCCGACGTCACATCCGCATTTGGAAGTCACGTGTCTGGGACGTATCCTAAAACTGGTTAGGGTCACACTGACAGGTTTCCCTCTCACCATCATCTACAGCACGTTCCCGCCGTCGTGCCCGTCGTTGGCTAGCATCGTTTCTGCTTTCATTCGTCTCTTCTCGTCGCTCTGCACGCCTTTAACGCGTTCGAGAAACGTGCCGACTCTACTCTGACGAGGCCTCTTCGCTGCGACGATTGATACCATGGACAGTCTGACCCCGACACAACTTGAGGCGCTCAGCCAACTCCGGGATCTCACAAATGGCGGCGACGACGACGTCTCTATTGGGGTACTCTCCAGCGTCGACTGGGACGTTCAGGTGTGACTATATGCGTTCGTTTCGTTCGCTTTACTCGGTTCTAACAGCACAATAG
Organism: Hymenopellis raphanipes; assembly: GCA_003314085.1. Classification (NCBI taxonomy): domain Eukaryota; kingdom Fungi; phylum Basidiomycota; class Agaricomycetes; order Agaricales; family Physalacriaceae; genus Hymenopellis; species Hymenopellis raphanipes. The sequence continues at coordinate 37,613 of QLPD01003038.1, forward strand.
CAAGCAGCGGACATGATATTTGGTACAGGTCCTTCTCATTCCCCGCCTACGAGGCAAATGGAACACTTTGAAGTCGATGACTCTGCCCAAGGCGAGACTCAAGATTGGAGTCAGGTAGCATTTTCTCCTCATTAGTTTGTCCAAGCTAACCTTTTGTAGAGAAATGTTAATGAATTCCCCTCAAATCCACGTCCTTCAGCCTTGATATCAATCATTAGCTACCCCTTCCAACTACTCACCTCTATATTTCGGTTCATATTCTCTGTCTTGCGCATTCCTATTCCACACATTCCTTTCCTGTCACTCAACTTTTATCGCCCGTTACGCCCGACTCGAGCCACGTCTCGAGGCATTGACAGCTGGATACGCGAGCTAGAAGAAGAGACCGGCGCAGTGTGCATCGGAAGTGCATCATCTGCCGTCGCTTCCGGTATTGCAGGACCATCCTCTTCCGGTCTGACCGCTCGAGGAACTCAGCCTCAGAAGCATCTGCCCAACTTTGTTGTAGGCACCTATGAAGACACTTTGAGGCGCTGTCAGAAGGAGAATAGAGTCGGATGTGTCATTCTTGTCAGTGAAGAACACGACGATGACGCCGAGTTCAAGCGGTAAGTTCAAATACTCCACTTTAACCCCAGCTAAATGACCTTTGCAGCACTACACTTACAGACCCGACATTCGTCAATCTGCTCGTCGACAGCAACTTCATTGTCTGGGGAGGCGATGTTCGCGACTTGGAACCATACTCAGCGTCTGAAAAACTCCAAGCCACGACATATCCATTCGTTGCCTTTGTGTCGAATCAACCCACACGCTCCTCTTCGTCCCAATCACCCACTCTTACCGTTCTTTCTCGCCATCAAGGTGCCGGCAACACTACGCCGACCAAGCTTGTCGAACACCTGACGAGCAACCTTCTTCCGCGTGTCCAACCTTACCTGCAACGCCTTGTCGACTCCCAACGCGCTATAGAACGTGACCGTATGCTTCGCCAACAACAAGATCAAGCTTTCCAGGATGCCGCCCGTCGCGACACTGACCGTATCCGTGCCAAGATGGCACAGGAGAAGGCTGCTGAAGCAGAGCGACAAGCCGAAGCCAGGCGTGCAGAGGAAGAAGAGGCGGAAAGACGGCGTGTGGTAGATGAACGCGAGCGACTGGTAAAGGAGCGCATGGTCTGGAGGCGGTGGGCTCGAGGCGCCCTAGTACCCGCTGAGACTCCCTCGGACAAACTACGCATTGCTATCCGCCTTCCGAATGGGTCGCGCCTCATGCGCCGGTTTAGTGCGGAGGCCACGTTGACGCAGTTGTATGCGTTTGTGGACAAGGAGTTTATTCCCGCAGAGTATGCGGCTTCCGATGATCCGGCGGTGCCTCCGAAAAGTGGAGACGTGGAGAGTATTATCAGTGAGATGGGCGGGGAGAGGGAGTGGTGGGGCTTTAAACTGTTGTCGTCGTACCCGCGCGCGGAGGTGATGTGGAAGGCGAATGTGAGGCTTGGTGGGGTGGAGTGTTTGAAGGATGGTGGGGGGCAGTTGATTGTTGAGATGGATGGGGGGAGTAGACGGGCGAGTATGGAGAATCATAATGGGGCAAGGGATGATGATGGGTATGATACAGAGTCGGATGAGGATTAGTAGCTTTGTTTGCCTTGAGTTTGATTATGTAGACATACAGTACTAGGTTACAGAAATGGAAATGTAAAGCAGTTTTGTAGAAGAGTCTTTGTTAAACTTATACTGGTCTGGCAGTACTTTAAGCCAAGTGATGAATAAGCGAGCAAGGAAGCACTCACCCGCCTCGACAGCATCGACAGGTGAGAATGTGAATACGATGAATCATGTAACAAAGAAGCGTGTGATTCAAGCTACCATGCTTCCAGACTGAATGTACTTGCCAAGGGAAAGTGGCGTACCGGCAACAATGCAGGTGACGATTCCTGGTTGATTTCGAGGTGAGTTACTTGACGCCACAAACCTGTGAGGCAACTTGGGTGGAGAGGTGGAAGGTGGGCTTACCCCATTGTGATGTTGATTGGTGTCCGTGAGGGTGCAAGGTAAGTGAAGAGCTTTATGTTATATGGGGCAGAGGTGCAACGTCTTCACTCCACAAGTCAGCGAGTGGAGTGATAATAATATTCAAGTTCAACTGAGGCTAGATGCCATTCAACTTTTTGAACTTCGGGTGACCGGTCCGGGTCCGAGCTCCTTGCCGTGGGACACTCATCATCAAGATCGTTTCTTACACTGATGTTGCAACTCGTAGTCGGATACCATATGCGGTATACAAGCAGCTCTTATTGAGCAGTGCTTGCTGGTCCATATAAAACCACCACCAAAGTGCCCTTCTCTACAACACTTCACCTCTTCACTGCACAGTCGGCTACTCTCATTCCCGTTGTTCGTCGGACCCATAATTCTCTGTCTTTGCATGCACCTTTAACGGCCCGCACACGACCTTTCTTCAGGCTGATCTATCAAACCAAACTGTCCATCCGCGCTTCCGTCTCCGAAGCGGGGTTACGATCCCTCTGTGTCTCCTCCTAGAGTGGTATTGGCCTTCCTCAAAAGTTATCCTTTATAACGAGTGTGGCTTCGTGGGGAAAGGAACGCGGCGGCTTTGGAACAGACTCGGTGCCCTATTTTTCTACCGGAAATACAATGTATTTACAGATGTTCTAGGTGGTGGTTTTGCAAAGTCGGGAGTCCACGGCTATTATTATCAGCTCAGCAGTCTTTGCTACCACAATCCATGTTCATTTTAGGTGATGCTAGGCTTGGCCAAAGAACACCGCCCATTGTTTTCCGGCTGGCGCGCGCGAGACTGTCGCATTTACACTGCTGAGTTGGTCGATCTTCTTTTCCTACTTCTGGAAGCTATCACCAGCTATGGCTGTCTTTCTCGTCGGTCTCGCTGGATACGTTGGCGGTCGACTTGTCGCATACAGGACGTCGATTGAGGCGGATGAAAGCTCCTATTATTGGTACTTATAACGTGAGTGGACGTGGAGTCGATGATAATCTGCCTAGCTGAAAGATGTGCTCTGTTCTCTAGGTCTGGGTAAATTTTGTTCACGTACTGCCTGTCCTGACTCCTTTATACGTGCCGCCATTCATCTGCAGCTCCTTATCATTGAACATAGTGCGTATTCGGGCGAGCGAGCTGAGCGCGCGGCGCGGCAATGCTCAAATCGCTCAACGGCATGGACGATAGTGGACTCCAAGATAGAGCACTCCATTCCATTTGGTACATTTTACAGTGCTTAACAAACTCTTTACTTCCTGAAAGCGTACAAGAACCCGTCATATGCTTTGTTCCCAACGGTTCCGATCACTGTCGCCTCGACCTCCTCATCATTCTGAATGGCCTTAACAAGACGACGAACACCGTCGGGCTCGGCCCACGGCATCTTTTTCTCGCCAAAGTTGGATACTTCGCCATTCTGGACCACATTGTCGACGATCTGCACGGCAGTCAGCGGCGCGCAGACGGTCGGAATCAATCAAATATCTCACAATAATGCCTCCGCTCCTGACGAGCCTCTTCGCCTCCTGGAAATATTCGGGGATCGACTCCCAGTCCGCATCAATGAACGCCATATCAAATTTGCGAGGCGTGGGGAGCTCCTTCAAGGATGCTAGGGCGGGCCCGACGATGAACTTGACCTTGGATCCAAGCCCGGCGTTGGCTACGTTTTCTTCGGAGACCTGCAACAGTCAGAACACGACAAAATAGTTGCACTATGGCAGAGTACCTTGGCGTGCTTCGCATTCAACTCGAGCCCAATGAGCTCACCGCCGTCAGGCAGAGCGCTAGCCAGCCACGTCGTGGAATATCTGGAAATTCCGAATGGTGCTTAGCGTCCTTGAAGGCACGTGGAATATGCCTCGTCGCTTACCCTCCCAATGTGCCGACCTCGAGAATCCTCTTCGCGCCAATGGTTCTGGCGAGAAGGTACAGAAATTTGCCTTGGGAAGCGCTCACAGCGATGTCGGGCAAGCCGTTCTTCGCGGCGTTTGCGATCCCAGCATCCAGGACGGGGTCGGCCGGGATGAGGAACGAGTTGAACCAATTGTCGGTTCGGTCCCAGTCTGCGTACGATGTGGCGGGGCGTTGCATTTTGCTCGGGGGTAGGTTGTTGGATGTTTAGTGGCTCTCTTCCAGCTTATATATCGCTACCTCGAAACATCTTCTATCACGTTTGGAGTACGCGTTCGTGTTCTACGTGAATAGCTCACATCCAGCGATTCAATTGCGTTGGCGCGTTCCGCAGGCGTTTCGTGATTTATCTTATCCGATTGATTCATCCGCAGTTCTGGTCAACTTGGAGGTATGGCA
>QLPD01003042.1:0-12289 GCA_003314085.1 Hymenopellis raphanipes
AGGCACGCGGCCGACGTGCCTGGCCGTCGGCGGCCGAGAGCGTCTAATACCCAGTCAATCTCGTCAAGTCGGGGTTCCACATCGGAGTCAGAAAATGAACGTGCGGCACGTCGGCACTTGCACTAAGTACGTGCGTTAACTTAGTTAACCTGAAGCCAGCATGAGAGTCTATAGACTTCGTTTATGGTAACAAATCAAGGGCCTGTGGAGGCCTATTCACTTACCACGTGTGTAAACGCTCGATGTTGTTGCAGGGTTATGAACTCGGAAGAATTCAATGGTACCAAAGCGTGTTCTTGGCTATGAAAGTTTACAGCTCAAGAAACCGAGGCCATGGGCTTCTGATCGGCAAGGTATGGTAAGTTGTGCATGCCGCCTTCGTCATTCCAAAGATGGCAGATTTCACCCAGAGATATCAAGCAGGAAGCGCTGACTATACGATACATGGCGCTTGGATGGCTTACCATGTGCATATCGCGACGCGCCTATTGAATAGGTGCGTGGTCAATGATACTCATCGCTGTAAAATTGACCGTATTAGGCTGGCACCAACAGGACTCCATTTCAGGGCCTTGGATTCAAGAGAACGAGAACCCACATTCTCGAGAACTTCTCGCGGGCTGATCTAGAGCGCCTTTCAGAAAACAATTCGATTAATATTAATATTGAATTAGTGTTATGATAGTCAATTCGGCGTGATAGAGGCATGATCCGGGTTCAAGTTAGGACCTACGCAAGTATAGAACGGTCGGAGGTGGTCGTCAAGCGCAGTCTTATCCGACTGAAAGCTAGCGTGCCGCGGTAATGGGAGGGTACAAGTTGCAATATGTCTCAACTGGCGAAGTTGCTGGAAGATATTTTCTGAAAAGGTGTTCCCGGGCAGTCGCAATTGCTCTTTGGTCAAGCTGAGGGAAACCTCTGCGAACAGGAGTCGTACCTCCGTAATGGTCGGTCGAGATGACGGCTCTTTCACCATCATTTTCTGTGCCAAAGGGAGGAGAAACTGCAGTGGAGGAAACTCGTCCTATGAGAAAGTTATAAGCAGGCCGTGAATTAGAGCAAGCAGACTGACCACCTCGAAGTGCCATGTCAACATGTGCCCAAGCCGGAATATGTCAACGGGGAAGGGATTATAACGTCTGGAGATTGCACCACTGTGCTCGGGTAAGAGAGTTATATTGTCCGAGTTCGCGTTGGGTTGCGTGACTTCGAAAGGCAGTTCATCTGGAGAGTAGCGGCGCGAGAGCCCAAAATCTATTAAATAGTACCGCGGCCAACACTGCGTTCGAGTTATGTGTTTGGCGGAGCCCTTGAAGTTAGGTGACCTGTCAGTATCAGCGGGATGTGATCCATTCGGGTATAGACGTGTAGGATCCAGCATTATGTTGCCCCAATGGATGTCGCTTTCGTTACCAAGTCAAGAGCAGAAATTTGGTAGATGGATATGATACATACCGGTGAGCGATGAAGTGCTTGTGAAGGAACTCGACACCCTGAAGGACGTCAATAAGTGAGAATAAGAAAGAAAAGTAGTTCACTGACTTCAAATATTTGGCGAAATGCGTCCACGACTTCACCGACAGTATCAAAGCAGGGATCATCAAAGAGACGCAATCGGGGCATTACGATGAGCTGAATATGGTCTAATTGAGGGGACATAAAGACCTCAAGAATGGGAACGGCATGATTTTCCGGGTGATGCTGAAGCGATGACAAGTAGAGGCCAATGTCAGCTTCATGAGGATGCTCTGTGATCAGGATCTTCTTCAGCATGACAGGTTTCCTATCAGATGATCTAGTCGCATCGACGATTCTGGACGGTTTCTATTGTAAAGGCGTCAGCCAGTGTCAAGGAAAACAGTGCCGGCAACATTACTGGAACTCCAGGACCATCTGGATCGCGCCCGCGTTGAGATTCACTTTTCCATTTGGGTACCCAACCAGGCTTGAACTTATCTCGAAGCTCGTACCCGTGTTCATGGAGAAAAGAGTGGTGTCGCGTCCAGAACTTCTCATACTTGTCGGCCATAGTCGCGGTCGTGGTCTGAGTGGCGTTTACTAGTATGCCGTAAGTTGATTTCACACGAGGCACCGAAATTTAATTTTGCAACTTAAGGTTGGCTTAAGTCGTCCCTTGACTTGGGACCCTCATGCGTATCTTCTTTGACGAACTCGTGCTTAACATGTGGTCATAGAACAGCCTCAGGATGACTTGATGGTATTCTCTGTTCTCGTCACGCCTCGGACCCAATCGTGCAACGTGCCCCCCAAGTAGCTGTAGCTATAAAGTCTGTCCAGGTTTACCAGTATGTCTCCACATCCGTCTCATCTCTCCTTCTGTTCCAATGCCCTCGAATCCTCTCAAACACTTATCTCCTCGCAAGAACACCAAACTCGGAGACGGGTATCTGAAGGACGCCACTGAAGAAACGAAGAAGAACTCCGATAAATGGTGCGATGAAGACCTCGCCGACGTTCGGCGTATCTATACTGCGTACATTTTCGTCCATCTGCTTAAGTTGGAGCACATACTCATACATATTTTCCAGCGCGAAAGACATCAGTGACGATCTTCACGAGAAATTAGATGACTCTGTTGGACTGGCGGCTCTAACAACGCTTAACAAGGGTTTGAACTACCGCAAACAAGCCTTTAAAGTCAGAGGCCGGGCAGAAGTGAGTTAATACGCTGTGTTTGTTGTGGGTACTAAGCGCGTATCTTTGTGCAGCATCTGACGTCGACTACGACGACCCGTCCACTCGCCCCACACGGCAGTAAGACAGGTAAGAATACTGGACTCTTTTCAAGTCCTCAGATCTGACTGCTTGAAAATATAGCTGAATGGCAGGCGTAAGTCGATTAAATCCCTTTCTTAATGTGAACTAAACAGCTCAATGCTGGCACGTCCACACTAGACTTACCTCCAAGTAAGCAATTTTCCATTAATTTCACGATCTTGTTAACAAACGGGCCTCCGTACTAGGGAACGCCTCATAGTGCTGGTATGTACTCCGCTATCAAGTCTTGTTATATTCTTGATATCTCTTCAGAACGAAGATGCGGATTTCATGAATGCTCGCCACCCAGACGAACAGTCCGTACGAACTAGGGCGACGGACGGGGATTCCAGTCAAGGACATGACGGGTCTATTGTGTTAGTGATTATTGATTTGTACTATATCGCCATACTCATTCCGTCTTCTAGAGTGATTGAGGGACTCCCTGCATCTGCGATATCGATGTCAAGGCAGAACCAGGCCTCCGCCGCCCCTTTACAGTCAACTTATATTCCTCCGACCCAACCCACACGGTCCACTGCTCACCCCAACAGCAGTCATCATGACACTCGTCCCTCTGATCAGAAACGACCTGTTCGAAAAACCGAAGCGGGTGTGTGGTATGATGGTCCTCTGAGCTCTCTGTCTTCGCCACCGTCTGCCAGTACCACCTCTATTGGTCCGCACGGTGCTGCGCAAGTTACACGCGCTCCGACATCTAACCCGAATCCATCTGGAACGCGTCCGAACGCTCAGCGAGTATCATCCCAAGGTGTCCACCTGCAGCACGCTCCTACTTACTCCTCGCAGTTGCCCCCATTTCATCGATCAATCCCTGACACATACGATCCTGCTGCAGTGCATTCACCAATCGCTCAGCAACCAGCATCTCAAGACTCTTCGCTCCAGCGGGCTCCTACGTATGCGTCCCAAGTCCCTCTCCAGCGCGCGCCTACGTTTGCGTCCCAAGCTCCTTCGCTCCAGCGCGCTCCTATGTACGCGTCTGAAGTCCCTCCGTCGCATCAGTCGATCCCACACGCTGTGACGATGCATCCAGGGGGTCTGCCTCCTGTCGTCGAAAGCACTTCTCTGGAACGCTCTCCAACTTATACTTCACAAGATCCTTCCTCCCGCCACGCTGTAAGTCATGCTCAACGAGTAGCAGCGCAAGCCCCGTCGAGCCAAGCCTATACGTCGCCAGCCCCTACTTTCCAGCGATATGGACCGACGAGTGTTCCTGTCACTAATGCTGCGATGGGCTTACAGGGAACCCAAATGTCGCCGAGTAACAACCAGCACACTGGCGCCCCTTTCCCAAGTCCATCTACGCGCTACATGACGAACATGTCTGGTGATACTATGGGTCCACCTATGCCTAGCCGGAATCCGTCATTGGCGCATGGCGTCACCACCTCAGTGCCTCCCATGTATTCTCCACCTTACCAGAACACGGCTACCTCGGCGCAAGGGTATCCATACACCGCCGGTGCCAATGCCTACGGGCAACAATACACCGTACCTCAGGATGTGTACGCGAATTTACCTCCCGGAGAGGTGGAAACGCGATATGCGCCTTCCAATGAAAGGACTGGCGCAGGCCGCAATATCCCACCCTCCTCTAGGCGAACCAGTAACGCTCATGGCAACTCTGGTGGTCAAGCGAGCAGTCATCGTCGTCCTCGTTATCCGGCCATCTAGTTGTCGTGACACGTTTCGTTGACTTGTGTACAATCTTTTTCCTCGTGGTCGAACTTGTGATTAGCTCTCTAACTGCATGCTTGTTCGGTCTAACTCTTTGTCTCTTGGTAGTCTCGTATATATGTAGGTTTAGGTTCTCTGCTGAAGTTGTACGAATATTATTGGACATATATTTATTCCGTTCGAGTACACCGCCATGAACTCGCCATTCTAGGGAGACGAAAGCGCGGTACAGAACGGGCGCAAAGCATCGTCAAGTGCGGAAGTGTCATACCCGAAGCTGACGTGACGAACCGGCCGATGCAGGCATTTCAAGGCCTTTACAAGTCCAGCCGTTTCCACCGCCACAAGCCTCTGACAACAACTGGGATCCAACAAGCTACTGCTTTGAATCCCGTCCTCGGCGACAAGCAAATTGCCCGGTCACCACCTCCATGTCTAGCCTCTTGAGCTTCACATCCGGTTTCTTCCTCGAGAACTTCAACAACCAGCTTATGAAGTTCCTCCTGGAGGCCCTCATCTCTGCCTCGTCCTTGTACCTTTCCACTGTATCCTTAAACCACGGCGTGTTCGGACAAGCATGAGGACTCGAACCGTTCCCCGATGTTCATGCTGAGCCTGGACGCTCTGGCAGAGGAGGACATCCTCACTCGGATGTCATCGTCTCTGCAGGCGATCAACTTGAGCGCTTTCCACGAGTATCGCGCTTATTCCACTGCTCTTTGAAGGTTGTCCCCAGGCAGAGATGTGTGCAACGTGCGAGGGTGGCGAAGCAAGGTAAAACGATCATTCTGTGGCCTTCGCCGTTCCCAATGGAGTTTTGTTTGCATTCCTCATCAACCTGAATAAAAATTTGAGGACAATAGCGTCGAATCAGGAAGAGCGACTACGTCGTCGGTTAAAAATCAGAGATAAAGAGAAGCTGAAAGCGAACGTTTTGCTCAATTGTCGAGTGGTACTTATCACTACGGAGTTCAGCTAAATTTTCCAAGGCGGACCTCCACTCATCAGAGACTCGAAAGTAAAGGAATACATAAGTATTTCGAAAGCACCGGATTCATACAGCGATGGCAGAGACAGCAGACAGATAACAGAGGCCCAGAAAGCTGGTCGAAAAGCAAGAACATAGCGATACATCAAGATCCAGGGGAAACAACTTCGATAGAGAATCCGTCAACGAGATCCATATCGTGAAAGCAATTCTGTATACGTTTCCGAAATCTACCACCACCGTCAGCTTGATTCTATCTGCCAAGGCCGCTCTTACCTTTTCAGCTCGTTCTTTTCCGCCAGGGACGAACCTACAGATCACAGTCGACGATTCAAACCAGCGCTTCGCTTCGTCCAGCGCCGACGCTCTGTCAGAAACGTCAGCACATTGAAAGCACAGGTCAAGTAAAGACGGACTCAAGACACTCGAAACCCGTGTTGTACGATGTGCTCAGCAACCAGAACCGCTCGTCCATGGGATAAGGCTACCGGGGTCATAAGAGGAGGGCAGGAGAATATTTGAGTACGACCGTACCTCCTCACTGTCGATGCTCTGTTCGATAACACTGATGGCCTGTTCCACGTAACCAATAGCTTTTGATCTATCAGCTGCCGAGTTTCGCGCCAACATTATTGTACATATCGCACGAAGCCATCTTGAAAACTTGTCGATCGAGAGCGAATTATGGTCAAGGCTTGCCCGGAGAATCGCCTGTCCTAATGAGACGAAACCAAAGACGAATACGCAGCACTAACCTCTAGACTACTGTAAAGAACTGGGTTGGAGAGAAGTCAACACCGTACTCCACTCCACACTTGCAGACTAAAGGACTCACCATCTACTGGACAATCCTTCTCGGCCCACTGGAACAAGCATCAATATGCAATGGGCAAGTCATGAATCAGTAACATACCAGAACGTCCGTGATGGCCTCGTAGGTACTAGCCGCCAGCGGACCAGCGGAAACGGCGTCCTATCAGCACAGCGGTGAAAAGTGAGGCCATCGCTGAGGACTAGAGAACATACCCCGACGATGCTGGACATGCCGTCCCAATCCTTCAACAGAGCCAAAAACTCTACCTCGAAGACTCGCAACGTATGTGTAAAATACTGTAATCGAGTAGCATCACTCTCTTCCACGACTAAACCCTTCTCCGAGATCTCCTGAATCCTCTTCCGACACTCTTCGAGTTGGACTGTTAAGGTACGAGCCTTTTCTTCCTAGAAACAATTAGAGACGCCAACGAGAACCGCAAGTGCTTACATCAACGACATCGTCCGTAGCGTCTTGCCGGGCTTGGCGAAAGGCAAAAACTAACCAGAGTCAAGACGAAGTTCTGGTCCCCGAGGCATGACACCCACCTCGACCCGACACTCCAGAGAACGAGGCGATAGAGAGATGCATATAGACTTCTGCGTCAACCTCAACCGGCGAGGACTGGCAACATATTTCCAGAAGCTGGATTTCATCAACACGAATCACATCAAACCATGTAAACGACCATACATCGCGTGCCATGTCGAATAGGTCAGATATTCGGTCATGACTTGCCGCCCACTCTGAGCATCCTTGAACGGCACAGTTGTAGGCTGTGCGCCATAACCACGAGACATCCTTGGAAATGAGATTGATCGTTTTCTGAGTTCGCGCCATTTCAACGAAGACTTTGGCTAAAGGAAGAGGTATTCAATTGTTTGAAGTGCGGACCACGATGATCCACGAACATCTTCGAAAATGCTCGAGTAGCGTATCGATGAGTATAGGTCTATCATAGGTATATCATGTGAATACGAATCGAAATCCGGATAGAGGAACTCACTTGTTCGGGGACGTTTCGGTAAGTAGCCGAAGCACAAGCTTGAGAATGCATCGAATAAGCGTCATGGCTTCAACGAGCGTCTCACCGCCGCTTGCACTTGGCATTTTCAGCGTGTTAAGCAGCGCCTTGAGGGCCGCAAGAAGAATCAACCTGTTCTCCGACTGGTGCGATAATTGTGTTGCCAGTAACAGCATTCTCCTGTCGAAGTCTGGGCACTTGACCATCTCTTGGACGGCTTTGATCGCTGTTGAGACGTTCAGTACCTCCCAATGTTGCATTGCCAGTTGGACATACCTTCATCATCGATCCCTATGGCGTCTTGTTAGCCTCTTTCCATCAATATGAGATTTACGGTACTCGCCTTGATGGACAGCAGTCAAGAATATAACGTAGTGTGTTGCGGCCTCGTTCAAAGGACAGCGCCTCACCAACGCGGACGCCTTTGCAAACTCCCGGTGCTCAATGTAAGACAACGCCGCTTTCCGAAAGCACTTTGCCCATACGCTCGACGGACTGTTCGTGCGAAAGAGTTTGTGAGTTCCCGCGACAAACCACTCCGCCGCCTCTGCCCAGCGTTTTGCATTGTAATGTCGGTCCCCATACTGCCACAACAACTGGACGATTGGGAATTAAACCATTAGCAGTTGAAATAGAGATGAAGCTAGACATACAGTTAGGCAAGCAGTCGCGGGAACACTTGGAAGCTCGTAATCCGCTTCACAGAGCGCTAAGAAGGTTGTTGAGCAGGAATACATCGAACGAGGGCGCCACTGACATGTAAATGCAGAGTCAAGGACACCCAGAGCTCGAGTCTGATCCTCGTCTTTCGCGCAGTGCACTATTAGCGATAAGAGTAGTCTATCAGTGATTCCGGTCCCCAAGTCGGTCTCGGTCGATGCTCGCTGCAAACAATGGCGGTGTACAGCAGTGACGAGAGCGCTACGAACATGTTAATAATGTATTGACCTATGTAAAGCGTAGACGTACTGTTGGTGGCTGATTGTCCGTAGATCCTGTAAGACACTATGTTGAAGCATCATTACGTGGACTAGTTGTGGAAGAGAAATAGACATACTCAGTGAGAGACGCCTCTGTTAATTCCATATGATCAACGATGGACTTGAATGCTAGAAGACAAACGTTTCATTCGACCGAACATGTGGCGCAAGGCGTACCATTTAATAATGCGGACTCGTTAGCCTTACGTCTCTTTAGGATTGCGAGTCGTAACCATCGAAGTTCTTGGTAGCCGGAGCTTTCCTTTGTAGAGTTATAAACGAGAACAGTAGCCGCATCAAAAACATACAGGATCACCCGCAATGGGAGCGGCGTTAATGGACGGTATCAGTTCGTCCAAAGTCGCCTCGGCCTGATCATACGAGCCCGATAAGAAGTAGGCCCTCGCTAGCGTGCGCAGTATAGATATCTACCAAAGTCAAGCATGTTCCTTCACCGATGGTTCACGCACTTTCAATTTACCACCTATGTCGGCACCATCACTCTCCGGTTCACAGTCCGACAATGAAAATGCTTTCTGCAGCCACCCAACGGCGTCGGCATGATTGGTGGGTAGGAGAGTTCGCCCGATCTCGTGAAATTTTAGAGCTAGGAGGGAGCGCTGCATAGAATGATGTTAATACGAGACTCGTGCAAGTTAGAATGAAGATTTACATCACGAGCTGGAAGAAGACTCAATCGTTGCTCGTCTCCTGTAACAACCTGGCTTGAGTGCCCAAAATTCGGCTGTCTCGGTCAAGGTACCTGTTATCTTCTGTGCCATAAATTCGGCGACCGTGTGGTTTCCCTCCTTGGACGCCTAAGTATATCCGTCAGTAAGAACACGTATATGAGCAAGAAAGCGCATACCGCCTCCATGCGAGCCGAGAAATAGACAACAATGGCGCATGCACGAGCTTGGCGATGGGTGCCCTCGGGATCATCTGCATTCCGGAGGAGTTCTTCGAACTGAATAGACCTGAACAAAAGAAAGAACAGAGTACATTGAAAAACATACCTTTGCTGCACTAGTGAGAACGCTGCCGGCCAAATCGTTTCTTCCGTTTTCTGGAGCAAGTCATTTCATGTATGATGAGAAAGATGGCGTCTGCGAACCCGATAGCGTCGCTCCCGTCTTGCTGGCGAGCTGAAGAACATGTAACAAACCTACACAAGCGTGAACCGACGAAGCATTTGAAATTGAACAGAGACGCACTTTCGATGCCAGGTCGGGGTTCCAATCCAGCTTCGACAAGACGAAAGGCAGCCAGGCGAACTGAATAGAATCAGCAGGGAAGGATAGGTCTACAACGGTGACGTACGAGCACCGACAAGCTCGCCGTCGTCCTTCTCGCTTCCTGTGTGCTTCTTCTTGTCGTTGGCTTGAGCTTGCGAGCGAATAAGACTAGATATGTTCCACAAATTAACGCCTAAAAGGATATTCAAAACCGAAGGGCAGAAAGCAGAGAAAACGCGACCAGACCTTCCTGATCCAACCAATCGCGCTCCACAGTGCTCCCGTCGTCGTCGAGATATACACCCTCTGCCAAGCTTGCGATCCGCTGAAGACCTTTCACAGCGCCCTTGGGGTCGTCTTCAAGAGATCGCTTCGTCGTCGCAAGATGGTCTGCTCCGTCGTAGTGGTCAATGCCGTGCATATCGACTGCAAGGCCAGACGACGCACCTTTAATTGACTGCAACCCGTCATTGCCGCCATTCTTTCGTTTCTTTGAAGTCGACATGGGTACCAGTAGCTCATTCGTACTGGATTACGCGTCAAATGGGCGTCGTATTGAGGATGGCGCGTGCGGAGGACTGGGAAAAGACCGTGAAGGTAAGAGTCGAAGATGTTACGTCACGTCGTCACACGTAGGCTTTCGAAGACTGAAGTTCAAACGTTCAAATTTCCAGTTGTTTCGAGTCTCAGTCTCAAGCGAGAATGAATCTCCAGCGGTATACATAGGAACTGAAATGAGTACTTGTTTACGGCATAGTCAACTGTGTCCCTTTTCCTTACTACAGTTAAAACCAAGATTATTTTTCAAGTTCCTGCGCTCAAGGATTAAACGGAGGCATAGCCTGCTTCCTCCCCTTCACCGGCCACAGCTCCGCCATCGTCTCCGCCTCCCAAATCCGCCCACCCCGCGCAACATACGCAATCTTCAACGACTCGGGCATACGTCCACCAAGAACATCCGCGCCAGCTTCAAACACAACCAAGTCGGCGAGCTTTCCGGGGGTCAACGAGCCGAGGGAGGAAAAGAGGCCGAGCGTTTGGGCAGCGTGCGAGGTGGCTGCTTGGTAGACCTGCGAGAGACAGATGAGGGAGGCTTCATGTCAATACGTTCGAGGTAACGAGCTTACCTGATAGTTGCTTAGACCACCAGCCTGTGCAAAGGACATCTCATAGTGGTAATTCAACCCAAGCGGAGGCTCTCCATGGGCACCAATGAAAGTCTTGAGTCCCATATCAACCATCTTCGCAATAGAAGCCGACGTGTTGAAAAACTGGTACGCTATGTCCTCATTTAGAAAATACCCTGGCGGATTGAAAAAGAACGTACAAGAATCCGGTCGCGCAGTCGACTCCGTCAGACCTTCAAGGATATCATGCCGGGAGAAGCGCCGCAGCCTAAAAATCGAGTTCAACGGAACGCCTTCCGAGGAAAGAAATGCAACAACTTCTCAACATTCGGCGCATCAGCCTTTTGCCATATCATCTGCTCGCCAAAGGCGCCTCCATAGTTAACCAAATGCGTCGGAGAAGAACCCGTCCCACTCATAGCGTACAGCATAAGAACGTCGTCATACAAGACGGGAATCGGAATAGAGTGTTCGACGGTGGTCATACCTGTCGACTGTCAGAACATTCAATCAGACATGTCGGTGCAAAATACTCACCATCCAAGATGTATGTCAAATCCCAATCGAAGCTCATACCTCCTTCCGGCACACAAAGCATGCTCAAATTCTGAGCCGCAAGCAACATACGCTGGCGCGACGCCCTAACAAGAACTCAGTAACATATGTACCTTTTCGAGCGTGCAACTCACCTGATTGGAAGCTGATAATTCTTATATGAAGTGCTAATCGGCCCGCCTTCAGCTTTAAGGCGTATCAGCGCTGAATGCGCCTCGTCCATAGTAGCCACATCTTGATGAATACCGGGAGCCGCCGCACCGTAGATGACATCGCCAGTGTGGAATATTCGAGGTCCAATAAAATGACCACGTTCAACCCGACTGCGTTCAATGTATCCTTCGACGTTATCCGAGCTCGGACTAAAGAATAAGTCACGATCAGTAAGAGAAGGTGTGCGTAGAACAGGCTCGCACTTGTGCATCGTGGTGACACCATACGACAGGAACGTCTGCATCTCCCAAGACTTCGCCGGGATAGGATTACCGATAGCGTTCCAATGCGCATGCATGTCTATGAAGCCAGGCGTAATGAACGCTTAAAGAGCTGTATCAGACCAAAAGTCCATCATCTACAAAGAAACTTCACGAACCTCCTTGTACGTCAATGACCGTTGCTCCAGGTGGAAGCGCCACGGCGCCAAATGCAGAAACAGAGTCGATGACTCCTCCACGAATAACCATCACAGCGTCAGAGATCAAATCCTTGTCGAGGTCGCCCGTCTCCATCGTCAACAACGTCGCATTAACGAGGGCGACGACATTAGAGGTCAAAGCGGCATCTTCCTTGAGCCGAGCAATATCGGTCGAATGCTCGACGACGATCTCTTGATATTCCAAAATAGTCTTCGTGCAGTCGATCCCAAAGGTGTCTCTATCCGACTTGATAGTGGAAGAGCATTTGCTAAGCCTCGAAACTTCCAGCGAATGTAAATACGGTCCTAGGCAAGAGCGTCAATAACCCAACAAGACACAAGAGGCTGTGATGAAAAGACCAACCCAAGAACCAAAATATCTTCTTTCCATCGTCACTCCAAGTAACACTATGCCCTCCATCAAGACTCAAACGCGCCAATCCATCCGACGCG
>QLPD01003045.1:0-23199 GCA_003314085.1 Hymenopellis raphanipes
CAAGAGTGGGAAATAGCTGCTCCGTGTATGTATAGAGTGCCCGAGCGCTGATGTTCACCTCTGCGCGCCCAACGAACCCAGTTGGCACAGAGTTTGCGCGTTCCAGCAGCTTCAGCGTTTCACCGAGGTTGACCACCACTTTGCGAACATACTGGGCTACGTGGGGTAGAGACGCGCATATCAGTCCCCATCTAACGAAATCATTCTTGCAAAGGAAGGACGCCTCTGAAAAGAGGTATCGAAGGGCCGCCGCGCGCCAGATTTTCGACACCAATGACGCAGAGCGCAGGAAAGCGATATCGTCCTTGTTGTAAGAGATAACTTCATCGATCAACTCCAAAGGGAAGTCGTAAGAAACTCCTATAGCAATACTTGTGAGCCGGCAAAGAGAAAATAAGGCCTGCATACCGTTTCCTAGAATGGTCGACATGAACGTTCAAAATCAGCGTGCGCGCTGCCAAAAACGGACAGTCGATCGTCTCTGATCTTCAAGTTCCCACCAAGCCAGTCCTCACTCTAGGCTTCTTGTTGCACGGCTTCTGCTCACAAACCGACGCCATAAGCACTGAAAATCATTTCAGTTTCATTCTGCTGACGCCTGCCAATATCTCTTCTACGCCGCCACCCGCCTGTGGTCAATGTGCTGAATTCTGCAATCCTTCCCTTCCCGATTTCTACTCTACCGACATTTACACGCGTCTAGCGAGCCTATCAATGACATCGAAAAGCACTTTTTTTCACGGAGATTCTTTCCAAGGATGCCTGCTCTTCAAAAGGTATATGCGTAGTAGATTGAAGAAAACGAGGGTATCTCAATTCCTGATATCCTAGACCTAAATCCACAATAAAGGTCCTCACGGCGTACCCGCACGCCCCTCCTCAATCATCCTTCGCGCAGTCTCATTAACCTGCAGCCTCGCCTCCGCCATACACTTCGCCGCGCGCGCATGTCGCTCTTTAGCTTGCTGCACCGCCAACGCACTCTCGTTATACTCCTGCTGGATCTTGCGCAGGTTCGCCGTTTGGTGGAGGAGCAGGTCTGTGAGTGTCGTAGATACCTGTGGCGGCGGCGGCGGCGGCGGTGGTGGTGGTGGGGGATGAGGTGATCGAATGTCGGAACCGCTGGATCCGGATTGCTGTCTGGTCTGTGAATGCTAAGAGTAAGAATAGGACTTGGAGGCGGATGTACGGAAAGACGTGCCATTTGCATGATGGATGGAGATGATACCTCGGACTCGATGTCCTTCGTGGATGGGGATGACTATCATATCCCATTAAGTGGGAAGTTTCCAAAGACAGAATACACATATATCCACCCACAATCGACGGCGTACTCACGCTAGGCGACTTGCACAACCGTTTCGCGTCGCTATACTCATAAAAATCAGGGCTGGCCTTTCTCTTGCCTTTCGCCTGCTCGTCTGCGTACATTTATAAGCAACTCCCCAGTGCGACGTGAAAGCTACACGAACCGGTAATCGACTTTCCCATCCTCTCTAGCTTCATGCGAACAATATCCTTTTGGATATGCATGAACGGCAAAGCTTCACCGAACGCGCTCTCAACAGCGTATGGTGTTCCGTCTTCTCGTTTTATATGGCGGGGATCCAAGAGATCACTAAAGGCATAGTATAGCTCGCGAAGAGTGTGCTCGTCTGCATCCGACGTGTTCCTAGCGACCAGAGAGTTAAACCGTTCGAGCAAAGCTTTCCAGTTGGGTTCCGACATTGGTCAGGGCATGAAGAGAAGCAGAATACACAGCCACCGGATAATAGTGAATACGAACCTGAATGCAAGGTATCGCGAGCTGAAGGAAGACGAAAGAAATCCAAAATATGATCAATACCAGAAAAAGATGGAAAATACAGTAATATGAACACTAGGAAGGTAATACGAAGAGAAACGTGACAGAGATGTACAACCACATGCTCTAATGAGTCCTTCCCCCCGTCGCCTAAGGTCATTATCATCTAGCAGCACTTGCTTCCCTGGTTGGCCTGCGGATCCACACTTATACCGACGTTGACACTGGGGCCGGGAGCCTCGACGGGGTTGCTGGCAGACTCGAGCGACTTGCTCGACACTATGCGGTAGATATCTGACAATCATGTATCAGTGAGACACCACTGATGCTGGAAGCCTAATACGCACCAGTCAAGATGGTTTGGAAAGCCGATTCGACATTGGAAGCGTCCAGCGCTGATGTCTCTATGAATGATAGTCCATTTTCCGCTGCGACACCGTGAATACCCCGCATAGGAAACACCGGTATTAGGCCACTCACCCGAAAAGGCCTTTGCCTCATCTGTTGGTACCGCCCGCAAGTGCTTCAAGTCACTCTTGTTGCCGACGAGCATAATGACAATGTTGGAATCGGCATGGTCGCGCAACTCCTTCAACCACCGTGTAACGTTGACGTATGTAGCGTGTTTGGCGATGTCGTAGACGAGGAGGGCACCGACAGCACCTCGGTAATAGCTGTAGTGATCATGTCAGACAACGGCGATGCGATACGGACTGCGAGACTAACGCAGATGTGATGGCGCGGTAACGCTCCTGGCCGGCTATAATGTAATTGTTAGCAAATGTTGGAGGGTTTGCAGCCAAAAAGTTGGGTTGTTAGGAGAAATGAAAGGAAAATGGACGGAAAAATAGTTACAAGCTCGCTGAATAGACACTCACCTGTATCCCAAATCTGAGCCTTAACCGTCTTGGAGTCAACATTTATGGACCGCGTTGCGAATTCGACGCCAATGGTAGATTTCGACTCGAGGTTGAATTCATTACGTGTGAATCGCGAGAGCACTGTCGGTCAGGTTGTCAATGACGACGCCAGTTTTCCTTGGAAGGTGCATACAGTTTCTGCAATAAACAGTGAGACCTGGAATGGTATAAGAAAGAGCGGATAACGTACGACTTTCCGACGCCTGAGTCTCCAATGAGAACGACCTGTAACAGCGATATTAGGACGGGCGACGGGAACAAGCACGGCGGGAATAGCGACCTTGAATAGGAAATCGTAGTTGCTGCCTTCGGCCATTGCGTATGCGGGTGGTGGTGGTTGTGGTGGTGGTAAGAGAAAGAAGAGTGTGCCCAAATGCCGAATCAGCGGAGCTTGAAACACGTCTTACATGCAACGACCATAATCGACCCAGTGCTCGCTGTTGTCGCCCTCGGCGACGGCTAACAAAAATGTTGGGAATCGTTGGCCGGTCGCCTAGTGCTGATCCCCGTACCTCGCGACGCCTATCATCGATACAGGCACTCGCCTCGCGGCTGCGGCGTGTAGCGTTCATGCGTCCGGCATACTTCAATGAGTGGTATATTCGAGTTATTACAAGTTGTCTCATTATTTCGACGATGTAGACTTCATGAGCTTTATGCGTTAATAAGCGAGGAAGAAACTGTAATTATGATTGAAAGTGGCCGGCAAGCGGCGAGTCACAAACCGATCCCTTCTCTCATGCCGGTGGTATGTGGCACTCCTTTGTCATTCTGTTTCGTTTTATTACAACTGTATACTGGGTCGAATTTGTATTATTTCTACTTCCTTTTAATACCCAATCGTCTGCCCCTGTTATTGCACTTGGCGGTTTTTGTTGCAATCGCATCCTCATTAATTAGCCAGTGCGGTGGATCTGTTGGCGCATATAACCCGGATTCAGTGGGTCTATGGAGGAGAATCACAAAGCAGACGTTCATGCGAACTCGTTGGGCACCCGTGGCGACAGGGTTGACTCCCGGCAGCCGCTCGCCTGCCAGTGAAAATGCGATTAACGCGAGATCATCAGGCTGCAGGTCTTCATGTAACTGAGGCATCTTTTGATATTCCGACAGTGCGAACGGTTCCCGCCCGTCAAAGATTGGTACGGCTTCGTCGGGAGGCCGGGGTGCTGGGCCGTTAGTCAACGTTAGCAGTGCATTTTTCGTGTGGGGCGTCTTGCTCACATGGGCCGTGTGTAATGCCGTCCATTTCATTGTATCTTGTGGTGAAGCGATGATCTGTGGAGGGGTGTTAGCCACGATTAAAGGGTATTGGTTGGGTGATACCGTCGTTCGGATAGATAGCTGTAGCTGCCAATATACCATTTTGGAATGTCGGAATTGTGGCGGTGGGACATTTAAGTAGCTCGCAAATGGTGGCAACCATCCGTGGCATGAACCGCCGAATGGGTTGAAAAGTTATGAGGCGCACTGTCCCTGTATCTCTGAACAATCGTTCGAGCGCGGGTGGTTTGCAGGGCTCGGCGTCAAAATTCAGTCCTGAGCATAGCTTGCACGCTGTGATTTTTCCGACGGTCGTGAAAATAGCGTCTTTTCCCGGGTGGTTTTTGGGTGAGACCCGGTAGATGGTATCGTTGTGTTGCTTGACGATGAAGTCGCGTGAATTGACAGTGTGTATGTTGGAGAGATTCCATCCAGTTGCACGAGCTGCTATATTTAACGTACGCCTTGGGTGGTGTTGAGTGTGGGCAGGTAGCGGCGGGATGGGACGTACAGAGCTACGTTTGGGTCTTTTGAGCATGCCGATGTAATGTCGCAAGCAGGCATGTTTGCTGCCTGGGGATTGGATATTATGACTTTCGTTCTTGGTGCTTGGAACGTAGGCCGGTAGGTATGTTAGTTCGAACGGCAAGTACGGGTGTTGTACCTACTGATGGTTGGTCGCGTTTGGTAACAAGTCGTTCATGATGAAGGTGGACTTGGTTGTATGGTCGGGTTTGACAGTCATGATGGCGATTGCAATTGAATGTCATATGATCGATGTATTGTTACAGGTGATACTTATTTATACATTGAGAAGTCAACCATCGTATGCACGACTACTTACATGACTCTGCCTTTTCTGAGCTCATGCTTAACGGCTATGCCTGTCACTTGATCCGCCACGCCTCGTTTGTCCGTTACCCCGAGCGGCGTTTCGTTGCGCATGCTAGGCTCCAGAGGTTCTGCGGTTGGGTCGTCATCGCCATCCTCGACGTGTGCCAGACGGATGGTGAATCGAATGCTTAGGCCAACGCGTTGTACAGCGGGCTGGCTTTGAATGGGGGATGGTTCAAGGTATCCATTGAAGCTAAACGCGACGAGAACGAAGTCGTTTTCATCATACTCAACGAATCGTTCCGGATACCTTGTGTATTCTTCGAGGTCGATGCCATTGACGCCTTCAAAGCACGGCACGTCTTGATCATGCTCTCTGGGGCCTGAAGAGGTCAGGATGGATCACATTGGTGGGATTCGGGAACGTACAATCACCGTGGGTCTCACCATTCATGGGTGCTCGAGCTATGACGGGGCTTCCCTTGCCTGTTAAGGCAATTAGGTGAGTGCGTTGCGGTTGTGTCAAGATCAAGGCTTACCCGCTCGGGGTCTGTTTGATGTCGTGAAGTTAATTCCATCCCGATAAATTGGCAAAATCGGGTTTCGATAGTCAAGTACCGCGCTGGCAAACGATATCATTCGGGGTGTGAACCGGTGAATTGGTTGAATCGAAATTTGTCGGAGTCGCTGGTTGCCGGTGCCGTCGTCGAATAGGGAGGAGTGAGTACACCTCCCGATGACGAAGAAGGTGGCGTTGCGATCGTTGAACGTTACCGGCACCCCAGAAACGTGTTTGACGATTCTGAAAGATGTGGACCCGGCCCAGGATGCGATCCTCGTATAGTCCTTGGGTTCGGCCGCGAACCAGCTGTCGAGCTCACAACCGCCACCGTCGGCCGTGATCTCTAGGAGGCGTCTGTGAAATTTATTAGACTCGATTCGTGTCGGGAACGGAGAGCGAGAGGGAGAGAGGGGGGGGGGGGACGTACAGCAGTTTTGGGATGTTATTCTGAAAATGTTGATATAGTTCGCAGTATGGCAATGTCCGACGTCCAGCGTTGTATTCATGGCCGATCTCGGGAACACGAGACAGTGACCGAACTTTGGGATCAGGAAAGAGTGGCGGCCTAAGGAATGGAGGGTGAGTCAATGGGGGACGGGGGGTTAATTTACGTACGCGGCCGTAGGAATTGATGCTGAACTGGATGCGGTGGCGTTTCCTGCGTCATTCATCGTCGCGACTACAGCATGGAGTACAGGCTTTGGTTGTGGTAGGGAGGTGGCGTCTGGTTCGGTGTCAGCAGGGCGGGTGGACGGGGTGAACTTAAGGGAGATGGGTCCCGAATTACCTTGGGCGTTGGATGGCACCATTGTCCTGGATGGATCCGCCTCTGACTTGATTGGCACGCTCGCGACGGCCGCTGGAGCATGCACGTAGGTTGCGATGATTTCTTGAATTTGGCTGTGGAAGAATAAGCAAGGGCGGTTGCACACTGATGTGGTTCTGACCGTTCTGTTAAAAGGAAAGTACGTTCGGTGCTTGCGCCGCTTCCAGACGGCTCGTTCGTGCATGTTGTGTCAGTCTTCTGATCGGTCATAACGGTATGTGCGGTACGGGCTGGCGGGGATTGTTGGGCTTGGGAGGGTTCGCATTCTATCAGTCTAGTGGATATCAGAATGTTGGGTGATGTTAATAAAATTCCAAAACTGGCTAACTCGGTGGGCGGCGGCCGTTGGGCTTGCTTTCCAGGTGAAGTAGCCTTCATAACGATGGTTGGCGCCATGCTCTGTTCTTTCGGCTCGTTGAGCGTCGTGCGGCTGTTTGAATCATTTAGTTTCGCAGTATAAGTAGGTGCGGGGTGATTTCGTACATGGTGTTGGCAGAAGTCGCGGGCGGGGTGCCTGTGATTACCCGGTTTTCGCAGCCATCGCCGTCGGTATGGGCGTGAGTGATGTCCACGGCATCGAAAAGGTCCTGTGCAGCATGTTCGTTGGTGGGAATTATGGTTGTGGGGAGCTGATGGGGGGATGTTTGCGGAAGAGGGTGGGCGGTATCGGATGGGGGCTCGGCCTCGGGGTCCGTGGTAGATGCTGTGTTGGGGGGATCAGCCAAGTTACTAAAAACAGGTTGAGAACGCTTGCCCTCCGTCTCAATGATGTTTTCGCTGGGGTTTTCTAGTCACTCCTTATGAATAAGGCTTGGATGGTGGTCATGCTCACGTTATCTTTTGTTTCTTCGCGACCTCGGTGCCTTTGAGCGAGGAGGGTCGTTTGGGAGCCATGTTGAGAGGGATACAGGCGTGGTTGATCGTTTATATGTGACTCTCAGTGTCGCCGATCTATGTCGGGCTCGCTTGGTGTCGTGTCTTTAACGCGTCATGTCTGTGGTGCGGCGAGTCGTTCGCGCGTCATGTCTTTGGTGCGTCGTATTGTTCAGGTCTTAGCTTTCGGTCTGGATCTGTCTGTTTGGCGGATGTTTTGCCTGGGTATGATAGTGCCAAGGCTTTCGGGTTCGACGTTTTTTATCTTTATTTTTATTTTTTTGGACAGTCATCATGCACGCAGTCGTCATTCTTCTTGTGCTCATTTGTTTGCTGTCGTTGGCGACTGGCACGATAGAAGAGTATCATGTCGGCTTTTGGTACGCCTCTGCTGCTCTGCGGGCACGCTTTTTAATGTATGTTTAGGGGCGAGCTCATGAATCAACACATCCTTCCGCACTTGAACTTGTACGATCTTAAAAAGTTCACCTTGTGCAATCGTTTAGTCCAGGGCGTCTGCGATTCATATCTGGAGGACCACGATCCATTTCTCATGATGCTGGCGCCATTTATGACTGAGGCAGACTCCGAGGTGTTTCGTGGGTTGTTGGCGCAGACTGGTGCCGTCATTTCCGGTTCTTCCGCCCTTGCGTACTTTAATCTTTGTCAATTTCCCAGTGCCGACCTCGATATCTACACGAGCTTCGACACCGTCGTCATCCTCGGTATTTTTTTCTTAGCAAGGGGCTATATCTTTGTGCCCCACGCGTTTCAACGCTTCACTTTTGGGGCGCTAGCCTCATTTCGTTCACCGGACGATTATCCAGGGGGGGACGTTCCAAGTTATCTGACATCGACAGTAGTTGATGTCTTCAATCTCTTCAATTTCCATACGAGAAAGCGAGTTCAAATTATAGCATATCGCTTGAGTTTTATGCACGCGATCCTGCATTTTCATTCCAGTTGGTCTTCTTTTCGGCGGGGTGGCATATCATTGATCAGATTTCTTGTGGACAGCGGTTGTAATGTGTTTCGTGGATGCTTTTCGCGCAGTCTGTATTTATCCTCGTCCATCGTTCTTGCATCACGTCAACATCGCATCAAGCATCGCTACGGACAGTACAATTGTCGGTCGGGCCAAGTATGCTACCAGGGGCTGGCCACTATTGGAGGATCGTGCTGCGGTTTTCTGGGCAGGCGCTCATCTGGGTAGAATGAGGGTTGTCGGTGACGGCTGCTGTTGGATTCATCCACATGCGGGCGCCCTCGATCAGGAAATCGTCACGCTTGCGCCGCATAGTTGGTCTATGGCGATCTCCGCTGGGGACCCAACGTTCGAAATGCAGTTTCACGTTGTTCATAGGCATCCTATGCGGACAAGGTTTTGTATGGAGCGTGGTTTGTCGGTTTGGGTTCGTTGTGCTCCTACAGAAATGTAAGATAGCATACCTACTGCAATCGCATCTGACGATTGTTCATGTTAGGACGGATCTCAAATATGGCGCTCTTGCCAGTTTTGTCATGAAATCCAACGCCAATCGTGTTCTTCTCAACGAGTTCGCTCGGTTCGCGGCACGGCATAGGCATGACGGAGACTGTCGTCCTGGTTCCGTTGGCCTGTGCCATATTCTACATGATAGGTTGGTGCGTATTGATATGCTGGAGATAGCGTCGATTGTGCTACGTCCGTCAGGGTGAGGTGCGTTTGTTGGGTCGTATGTTTGTAGCGTTCCAGAATATGTGTATGGGTGAAGTTCTTTACGTTCAATGTACATTAGTTGTATAGGTCGAAGTTTTGAATCAACGGGGCGTACCTCTGTTCACGGCATTTTCCGTACTTATGGTTGGTAGTTCGTGACGTTCGGGCCTAATATCGGTGATTCAGCCAGACACGTTTTGTCGATCTTCTCGGTCGGACTGAAACCATCATCGCACTGTTTACTACCGGAGAGGACGTTTAAGAAGTGCAATCGTGAGGTGAGCACCCATTCGTCAATTGTTAGCTTGATCTAATCTGCGTAACAGTAAATGTCGTCGAGGTGCCTTTTACATCTGCCTACGGAGATCCTGGATATCATTATGCGACTGGCCGGCCGAGACAGGCGTGCGCTGATGTTAACCTGTCGAGAGCTTGCTTCCATTTGTCGACGATATATGTTTGTCACCTTCCGGTCGGGGTGTCTTCTTTCTGGCAGGCCGATCGACTGGTGCACCTCCTTCTTAACGGCTCATCATCAGGTTGCATGTGCGGTGAGACGTATTCAAATCACCTCTGCGTCGAATACGGCGGATCAAATCTTTCGTCTGGTGACAGCATGCGATGTCGGCGCATCTGTGGACTCCATCTTGTTCTCACACACTCTTGTCCCATCCGCGTTGCCTCTTGGCGTTTTTAATCGCCCGGAGGTTATATTTCGCCACGCTCGTTTGGACATGAATATGGTTGCGCAATTGTGTCTGCACAGCTACCGGCTGAAAGTGCTCCGCATTGCGTGTTACGACATGTCAAACCCGTTCTCCGGCAAGTTGGAGGTTTCGGCGCCACAGTTTTGTCAGTTAAAGGTTTTGGTGCTGTACCAATCAACATTCACAGTCGTACGCTACGAGACATCCCTCTTTCCCCACCTGGAGCCCATGTTGGATTGTCTCACGCGGGCGTGCCCGCAACTTGAGGTGCTGAAGGTCTGGTTCGATGCTAGGGACTTGCCATCTATCAACCGATTGACGCATGCTGCGTCGGAATCATTGGACCAGGTGTCTCTGTGCGTTGTCAATAGTAAGTGTTCTATTTTCAATATGTGGCTTTTCATTAAATATTTGGAAGTGACGTCCACGATTGCTTGCGGCGCAGTCGATTTGGGAGGGACTGCCTGCATGCGGCGCATCCGGGTGGAGTGTGATGGAAAACACCTACGCTTCATCATGCGCACGCTGTCGTCCGTTGTGTTGTTCGACATTTTGCAAGAAGTTTGGATCATGATACACGATTGCTTTCTATCACTGGAAGACGCAGAGGGGATGACGGCCTTGATGCTGAGCTTTCATCGCCGGTGGCCGGGCAGCATGCGGTTTAAAATTGACGGGATATATGCCATGGATCCCCCCGTAGCGTGGTTCCGGTGGCGGCGGCGGGCAGTTCTGGCTGCTCATACAACAAGGGAGCCTTCTGTTGAAGTTCATTTCATTCACAGTTAAGGTATTCTATCGATGTAAAGTGAATTTTTTGAATATGTCCACGGGGTGATTTCTGGGAGATTTAGCTCTGCGTGAATGCTCCATCTTCACCCAGCCATCTTTTGGAATCAGCATTGCCAGAGTGTTTCGCCTTTCGGGCTTTCTTCAGCGTGTCGTGCCCAGTTTCTGAGGTTTGAAACATGGAGGCCTGGTTAAACCATACAACCGATCCTCGTCCATTCCCCGCCTTCCAATCTTCCTCGGAAACATGGGCCGGGCGTGCTATGGGATTTGACAGTGCATAGCTATTTTCACGTGTGGGCGCTTCTCCGTTAGCGGTGGCTACAATTTCAATGTCTGTGAACCATTATGAAGGGCAGCGGTGCAGGGTCTTTAAAAGCTTACCACTGGGGTCAACGTTAAAGTGAAAGAAGAGCGAGGAGGGGTATAGTAGAAAAACCCCCGGGGGAAGTTCCAGGCAGAGTCCCGCCTCCCAGATGACTAGCCATGCCTTTTCTCGATGGTTGAACCAACCTAAAGGAGAGGGAGGGGGAGGGGGGGTGGGTCAGCAAGGACGTGGTGGGGTGTGATGATTGGCGAATACCATAAACAAAGACAATACATATACCGAGGGCGAGATTTTTGGCGTCGACATGTGGGTCACAATGAACTCGTTTGACGTTGGGTGTAGCCATGTTCAGACACCAGTTCCAAAAGAGACCGAACTGGGGTGAAATCGAGTATCGTCCTTCCATAAAGTCCTTGCAATCCGTGTATCGTTTGGTCACACCAGGAAAATGTTCTGCAAGCATGTCGTTTGCCAGTCCGCTTCATGACGAGTCAGACGGAGTGTTTGGCAGAGTTAGCAAACCTACTTGAGCGCCGAAAAAATCGTGTCTGGTTGAAAGAAGCGTTTAATCGTTTCTATATTCTCTCGATGCCATTCAGACAGTGAGGGTATCTTGTAGAAGCTCAGGTATTTGATTTTCCGAAAACTGTTCGTCATTTACCTTCTTGTTGTTGCGGTCCACCCCTGCGATGCAAAACCAATGATTGCCTCTTCGGTTTCCTTTGATGGCGTCCTCTCCCATTGACGTACACGCGTCGACGAAGGCTTGAGCTTCCTTGATGAACTGGGGCAGCAAGTTCTCGACATTCTTTGAAATCTGCGAACGGTATATTAGGAGGCGGCCCGAGGAGTCAAAGAATTTTGTCGCGACGCTATTTTCGTATTTTAGTTATGAGCGTGCAGTTTTGGCTGAGCATGCCTACCCTTGATATGGAACCATTGTGATACCCGTAAGATGTGTCCATACGTTTTTGAGACAGGAGTGCGCGGCGCGAAGCGTCGCTGCCGACGCTCTAGAGAACTGGCGACCCATCCACCACGTAGACGTCGCGGGCAATTCTTCCGCTAGAAGTCCGGACTGTGCACGATATGACTCCGCACGGGCGTCTCGAATGGCTTTTCCAGCCTGCTTTCGGTCGTGATTGCGTTGAGAACGGGGAGTACGACAGTTTGTTCTGGTGGTCGCGGGGGTGGCGTTGTTGTCACCATCTATGATTTCGTGGCCGGGCCTTGGGTGACGCATTAGCGTTGAGGGTGAGTTTCGGGTAAGTGGCATACGCACTGGTACGTGTAGGATATATTCGGCACCTGGCTTGTCTGGTTTAGCTTCGAGCGCTTTGCTTTTGACGTGTTGGCGGGTGAATCAGTAAACGAACGCTTCGTTGTAGGCGTGGCGCGTGTACTCGGACCTGCTGGCATGGATGCATCGTTGTCGAGGGGCTCGGGTGCGTAGTCGGTGTCGGGGTGGTGGAGAAGAAAGGTAACGGCCGGGTCCTCGTTGTGGGAGTCTTTATTGGTGTCTTGGTGTCGGGCGAGCGCGAGGTCTTCAATAGTGATATTGAGTGTGTAGTGGCCGTCGGTGGTTGGCACTAGCTTCGTTTGATACCTATGGGTGTGAGCGCGTTCTGTCGTTCCGAGTGCTATCAAGCACACCTAGTGGATGTCCCGAAAACATTCGCCACGGCGCGCTTAAGAGCGGCCCGCGTTGAAAGGGCGAGGCGACTGGCGGCAGCCCAAGGCTGCATCGAGCGAGTGTAAGCTTCACCAAGGCTCGGGGTAAGTCAGCGCGCGCGAAGCTTGGGTGATTTCTGGCCTCACCTGGGTTCGCTCCGTCTCTTTATATACCACTCGTGGAGTCAACAAAGGCGCGTCGAACGCGTGCACAAGCTTACCACACGTGGTTGTCAACAAGGAGGAAAGGTCGTGTTTGCCTTTGTATAGCCTAGCCGGGTCCTCGTTGGTTTTCCCTCTCTCACCATATCTTTTGCCTTCCCACCCTGTTGGCAACGTAACGTCGCCCAAACCAGCAAACGTTGTCCGTCCGTTATTCTTGCACGCCTTCATTATGGCAGACAGCGAAGTGTTGTACCTCGGGATGCGGTCCGAGGTGGAGTACGTGAAGACTGTTCCATCCCCCGTCGTGTACATAAAAACGCAGCTATCCGCGGAGGTTCAGGCCATTCTGGATTCCGCTAGTCATACGGCACCCAAATCTACGAGTAATCATCGCCGGGAGAGGGGCCATGACAAGTGAGTACATTGTGTCCTATAAGATTTGTTGCCGACCGTCAACAGCCAGTTTTTGTTTAATCATCCCCCTACCAAAATCAATCCAGAATTGCTCAGGCTGGCCAAGCCAAGAAATACAGCGAAGGTGGGATTTTTTTTTTTTTGT
This sequence comes from Hymenopellis raphanipes, assembly GCA_003314085.1. NCBI lineage: Eukaryota > Fungi > Basidiomycota > Agaricomycetes > Agaricales > Physalacriaceae > Hymenopellis > Hymenopellis raphanipes. Next base: position 13,001 of record QLPD01003045.1, read on the forward strand.
TAAGGTTGCCGCTTTTATTGAAGAAGTGTTGTAGCGAACGGCCAAGATGCAAACGCTCCGTCCGCGACGCAAGCAAAATAAGCCCTTATCTGCCCTACCCTCCGTTCGACATCATGCCCGAATCTTGAACGCGTCTTCAACGTCAGCGCCAGAGGTCATCGATCTTACTTTAGACTAGTTTGTGGCTACCTTGTCTGGTGCGTTTTGAGTCGTCGTTGCATATAGGCCTTGCTGGCGAAACATTTATACGCCTCTGCTTCGTAGCATATCAGTTTGTATGGAATGCTGCTGAATATTACTCTTGCGTTACTCGAGATCCCCTCCCCTTAAGGTTGGCCCTAGGGAGCCTTAGTAGTCATGGTTCGCCCGCTCGGGACATTGTCTATCCTTTAATCACGGTACTGCCTTTCCGCCCTCTTCCTCTACTCCCGTCATCACCAGCTGAGCCAAGAAAAAATGCTCGCTGTGCTTCCCGACGAGATTATTGAGCATATCTTTACTTTTTGTGAGGATGACGCTGATTGTATTCGAGCTGGAACGCTTGTATCCCGGTCCCTTCGTCACTTCCTTCTGCCCCGGTTCTTTTCCGTCATACGGTGTGGGTCGCCATCCCAGCACGTCCGTTCGGTACGAACGTGGCTTCGCCGTCTATCTTTCTCGCCGTTTCTTTCATCCTGTTTCGCGCAAATGGTAGTCATGGCTCCGTTGTCCGAGCCTCCGGAATGCCTTGCTGAATTGATTCAGCTGTGCACACAACACAACGAGTTGCGGTCATTGACGCTTGTTGGTGTACAACTCGAGCTTCTAGCGGCGAGGGCCTTGCGTGATATAATTTTTGGCCACACGCTGTCAATCACCCTTCGCGACGTCGTCATCCATCCGGACGCCTTCGTATCATTAATGATATCGGCCAAATGTATAACGTCTATCGAGTTGGATTCCGACTGTTCCTGGGAAGCATGGAATGAACCCATGTCCGACGACGCCCTCTTAGCTGCGCTCCCACCCTCCTGTACTTCTCAAAACGTAACAGATATTTCCATTATCCTAGCAGAGACCTCCCCTCGAAGCAATTTGTTTCAACTGGTTCATCGACTTCAGCAAAACACGCTCTGGAACATTCGCTCCGCCTCTCTCGATGTTGGCTTGGATTCGTCTGCAAGTTTGGCATCCCTGATCAACGGCGTCGCATCCACCGTTCAACATCTTAAGCTGGTCCTTCAGAATTGTCGTGCGTCCTCCTTATTTTAATAATTTCACACTCAATACGTGTTTTAGCTTCTCCTTATCAGGTTTTTGGCCAGTTCAGGTACTTGACAGCGCTCACACAGCTATCCGTGGCCGTTAGGGAGGCAAGGATTTCCGATCTCGCAGATGCTCTGCTATCCTTGCCGCAGGCTGGTGAATTGACGTCGTGCCGATTGAAAGTCATTCTGCACGATCAGCTTCATCGCGCCAATTGGTCCAAACTTGGATCATGCATTGCCTCCCGCCATTGGGTGTCGGTTATGGAACTCGAATCCATCTTCGTGGTTCTGCCTACCCCAACAGACATACTTCGATGGCAGGCTGAGTCATTTCTGCTGAGACGTCTTCTAAATGAAGGCTCGAATGCAGGCGGTCGGTTTTTGGACGTGCAGCCCGTCATGTACTTTGAAAAACAGGCACCATACTACCCTTTGCCACTCGTTGAGCATGACGAATGCTCGGTGGATCAAATGTCGGGTATGGTGAAGCAAGACGATTCTTTACACAAGGTGTGCTCCAAATTTGGCGATTCGGCGAGATGTTAATGTTTCGATGTGACCTTTCAGCTGCGATGTATCGTCATTCCAACAGTAGGCATTCGTCCGACATTGGCATACGTAGCGGTGCTGGACTTTAATGCTACCACGATGACCTTGAAAAGCTCTGGCGTTAAACTGTTCCTTCACGATGCATACCTTGCCCATCCACAATCTGACTTGGAATCGCCGCTGCAGTACATATATCATATTCCCCTGGGGGACTCCAATGCTCTTTTCGTCGCCATCTGCCCCGTTCAGGAACTTAACTCACAGAACCTCAAAAACGACATTGCGACATCCCATCTTCGCGCCGCCTCCACGCGTGACGATGAGCCTTTTGGGAGTTGGACAGGAAATGTTGTCATTCTACAGTCCCATGGAGGTGTTTTGAGGAACTCCGGTGAGGTTGACTTTCCTACCATTGATGCAGAGTTACCACGGTTAGTGTTTTCCTCTGATGGCCCTTAAACTTTTTTTTTTTAACGATGCCTAGCTTTATGCGATGGTACATGTCTGATGGACGGTTTGAGCATTAATTCAAATAGGACAGTCTCCATCGCCGCGCGCCATTCATGGAGATGGTACACGTCGTTCGTATGATTCCGTGACGGTTGAGAACGTCTGTAGTAAAACGAGTATTTGTATGTTCTTCTTAGCAAGTTAGCCACCTCATGACACACACTGCTCGGGAGCCACGTTATTTGGAACCCATGTGAAGAGGAAGTACGCACGCTTTGGAATCGAAGCCTCGCCAAGTGTAGTGAAACATGGCCAAACACCCCTTTGTCATTTTTTTTTCTTGGCTCGTCCGTCATGACGGAGTGTGTGGTTGCTGGGACTGTGCCGCCAGCAGGCCATACTTTGCAGATGTAACACTTCTGTCCCAAGCATTTGTGATCGCCGTTTTCCTTTTTTTTTTTTCTCAAACTTCTCGCAAGCGGGGGAGACCTATTCGTTCGCAAGACGGGTCATGCTTAGTGACGAATGTATGCGAAACGGGAGCAGATAGATCGACGATGACCAGTTGGGGGTCATATAGACGGCTTGGTGCGTGGTATCATTGCGGCAATGCGTGTCTTAACGTACTATTGCTCCACGATCCATCTAGAGCTGTCTGTCTGTCGGCAGTTTCGCGGGGTGAAAGATATTTAACGTTTGGTGGAAGGTACAACGCTCTTCAAACTCTGCTCCATCATGGCTAAAATGTTTCGCCTTAGCGTGATGGCGCTTGCCCTAGCACTCCAGCTCTCGATGTTTGCGTCACTACTGAAGGCCAACGATGATGTGTATTCCAGCACTGCTCTCTGGTAAGAAATATATGGGGGTCGAGGTTGGCGCTGATAATCATTCGTAGGGGAGACGTCATGAATCAACACATTCTCCCTCGACTTAACTTATACGAAATTCAAAAGTTCTCGCTTTGTAACAAGATGGTCGAACTCGTCTGTAGCCAGTATTTGGATCAACAATACAGTAATCCATTCAATGTGATGGTCGTTCCATTCATACCACCTTCATCGGCGCCCAACTTTCGGCAGTTGTTACTTTCAACTGGTGCCGTGGTATCTGGTTCGTCGGCGTTGGCATTCTTCAATATCGGCAGCTTTGTGGGTGCAGATCTCGACATTTACGCTAAATTCGCTTCCGTCTTCGTAATCGGGGCGTTTTTTATTGCCAGAGGTTATCACTTCACACCCCATTCGCGACAGCACTTTCCATTTGCAGCTTTGGCCTCTTACCAAACGACCGAGGACTATCCGGGGGAGGACGCGCTTACGTATCTTTCGTCCACTATCATGGATGTGTTCACATTCAGGAACCATGCGGGCAAGAAGGTTCAGGTGGTCGCTACCCGGCTCAGTGCTATGCATACCATTCTATCCTTTCACTCCGGTAAGTAAGGCTATACCTTTATATCATGAATAGATGACGAGGTTTGCGTTAGCGTTGGTTATGAATTTAGTCACCGCTACTCATGCTATCTGTCTTTATCCGTTTATGTCCTTCATTCGTCATGTTAATGCTCGTGCCGCCGCCAATGGACCGAGGGAGGTGGCTGCGTACACAAAGTACGCCGCCAGGGGTTGGCCTCTGCTCCATCAACGCGCGTCTCTATTTTTTTCAGGACTTTACCTGGGCACCATCCGAATGTTGGGGGACAGGCATTGCTGGGTGCACCGCCACAGCGGCCTGCCCGCTGACGATCCAGCTGGATCGACACAGCTGGTCTCTTCGATGTCTTCCAGACGGTGCGGGCTTTGCCATGAAATACACCGTTTTACGTCGGCCTAGCATGGAAGTGGAGTATTGTGCTGATGTTCCCTTGGCGCGTTGGATACGGATTTTGGGGCCAATGGTGTGAGTGACTTGGTTGACTGTCTTTTTTTTTATTGCTCATTTGTTCGGCAGAACAACGTCGCGGTTGGAAGTCATCGCTCGCTTTGTTTTACGCGGAGATGTTAACCATATCGCACTCCGAGATCTCGTCAGAAGGATTAAAGCCCATCGGCATTCAAGGTTCTGTCGTCAGCGAACGCAAATACGGGTATGTCATGTCATCAGTCTTTTGTTGAGGGGGTTGGGTTTGGAGGCATTGGGCATAGAAGCTTAATGGCCCGAGGGGTGTTGAGGGGAAGAATAAAATATTACGCAGTTGTACATGTAGTTATAGTTAGGCCGTGAGCTGTAGTTTACGCGTTGTATTCGTACGTTATTGAACCTTGTTGAAGCCTCATGCAAACGAAGGAAATGACCAGCAACCTTTGGTGTTCATGTTAATATACAGTCTATGTTAGCCTCTGCGGTAACGTCCGCCATGCCATAGCTCGGGTGAAGCTCGCTTCGCTGCCAGCGAAACCATGCCTTTGGGGGGTCCATGACGTGTTTTTCATCTACCGTTAAACGCATGCCCCCCTTTATTTTCTGGTGAATAGACAAAAGGATATTCGTCAGCGCGTCGGCGTCGCTCGATGATAAAAAACAATCATGAATAAGCAAGCGCAAATGATTGATGGCTCCTGGAAGGCGCAGCGTGGAAAGGGTGACGAGCACAAAGGTCGGATGTCTGCCATCACATACGAGGCAAAGACGACGCAGGCTCGTGAATCGGCTTAGATCAATGCCATCATTCGCTATTGTGGAGGAAACTTTGAGAGGTGGTAAGCGCGCAGGACAAAGTAAGTTGGTTGCCTCACTGTTTAATAGATGGAACGCCACATGGCTCATGGTGTGCTCCATGTGCTGCATCAGTTGATTGATGCACGGTAGGTCGAGTGTGTCGAACCAAATTTTTAACATCTCTAAATTTGTGCACGCCTGGAGTAAACAGTTCCAGACCGGTTGCAGTCGGGGGAAAAGGGACTCTGGGTGGGACACGGTCACAGACGGCCATTGATACAGCTCGAGGATGTTTAGCTGGCAAAAGTGGGGATGGATCGGGGCGAGGTCGCCGGAAAATGGTGTTAAGCTTCCGTAGCAATGAATGTGCAGAATCTTCAGTTCGTAGCAGTACATCCACAGGTCACCTAATAAGTTAACTGGCAACTCTGCGTTGTGGAACACGAGCGCACGTCGATTGTAGATGTGCAGCGGCCACGTCGCCGATACAGTGGAATGTTCGAAGCGAATAAGGTCCAACGATTGTCCGATGTCGCATGCTCTAATTAAACGGAACATTTGGTCTGCTGAATTGGACGCTGTGGCCATATGAAGCTGCCTCACCGCTCGTGCGGCGTCCGGGTGGGCGGTCAAGAATGAAATACAATGCTCAATGGGCCTAGATGGGAGCAGAGGCCCGCTTTTGAATCTCGCGAACAAATAACGGCGAGACATTGTCGCGAACTTGCGGCAAGTTAACGCCAACGAACGTCTATCTCCCGGGGCCATTTGTATGATGATGTCCAGTATCTCTGGGGCCAGATCGAGCAGGTTGATGCTCTGTTCGCGCTAATTCAACAACATTAGGTAGACTTAATATAGACGGGGATTTAAACACCTTCGGGACGCTTGCATTTGACATCGCGGCCGTGTAATGACAAGTGGGGTCGAGGATCACGTGACGGTTAGTTGGTCTTTCTTGATTCCCATTAGTCGTTCTGCGGGCGAGTACCGTTCCCTTTCGGCCTAGCTCTTATTTTCGTTTTCGTCGGCTTGTTTTTCCGCCGTTCTATCCTTTGGGCAAATCCAAAATTAGAAGTCAGTTAGGGAAGGGTGGGAGAGTGGGAGGAGGTGAGGGGCTTGGTATTGTGTCTGTCGGCTGTTTTGGGAGGTAAGCAAGTATATGGCATTACCACAATACATTGTGGAGTTTGATCTGTCTGGAGTCGCCTGTCTTTCACTAGTCTCATGCTGCGGCATACATTAGGACACCAGAAATGATCTGGCGGCGGCGCTCATTTTCGTCAGTCATGGCCAAGATATCTTCGCTTAGCGTGTGGGTTCTGCTTGTTTGCGTACAGTTGTTAATGGTTTCGTCGCCATTAATGGCCTCTGGCAGTGTATACACCAGTGGCGCCCTTTGGTACGTTTTTTGTCAGACATTGGCACAGGTGGAAAGACGGGACTTACTGTCATGCAGGGGGGACGTTATGAATCAACACATTCTACCTCGCCTCAATTTATACGAAATCCAGAAGTTCTCCCTGTGCAATAAGATGGTGGAGAGCGTCTGCAATAAGTTTCTAGATGCACGCCACAGCAATCCATTCAATGTTATGATTGCGCCCTTTCTATCGCTGTCTGCGGCACCCGATTTTCGTCAGCTGCTGTACACTACAAAAGCCGTCGTATCTGGCTCGTCTGCTTTAGCATTCTTCAACATCGGTAGTTTCCCGGGCGCGGATCTGGACATTTATACGGACTTCGCATCCGTCTTCGTCATTGGCTCTTTTTTCATCGCCAGGGGCTATCGATTTCTTCCTCATAGCCTGCAACACTTTCGGTTTCCCGCTCTAGCCTCGTACCGGTCGACTGATGACTATCCTGGAGACGACGCTGTTGTCTACTTATCTTGCACCATTATTGACGTCTTCACATTTCTCAATCGCGCGGGAAAGAAGGTGCAAGTGGTCGCGTCGCGTCTCAGCTTTATGCATACTATACTGTCCTTTCATTCCGGTGAGTGACATTCTTCGTTCTCTATGAAACGCTAGTCTCTTTAAACAGACGTTCTATACACGATCGATTTCGGTAATGTGAGGTGCGATCGATGTGTATAGAGTCTGTCGACTAAGGTGGGGCCTGTACCGTGATTGCGCTTATTACATAAGCTGCCTATTCTGGCTTCCGTTCTCCCACCATTATTTCCTTTCTCTGTCTTGTCTGGACCCGACTACTCACCACAATTCTCTCCAAGCGACTAACAACACCAACGGGCAACCAGCCCAGCAACGAGTTGAGCACGCGGACGACGACGAGGAGAACCTTGCGCCGCGCATGTTAACGGGCACAAGACAGACCGACGTCTTGTTCAAATCGAGTACGTGCTCCCCCGTTGTCGGCGACTGGATGAAAAATTTCAATTAGGTGAACAAGCAGTTTAGGAAGGGCGTGCCGTACGCACCCATACCGCCGCTACCGCCAATGACAACCACGTATTGAGGAGCTACGCCCGGACTCCATGGGGGATATCGAGGGTAGGAGCTTGCATCACGTCGTTTACTAGCGGGCAGTGTAGACGTGCGTTCCTCCCAACTGTAGGCCGCAGCCGACGCATCAAGCTTATATGCTACAACGACGCGGAAACTTCGAGACAACTCCAAGTGCAATAAGACACGACGGCGAGGCCACTGCGAGCACAACAACACGAGCAGTGCAAGCATGACGGGCACGACAGCCACAATGGCACTGGCACTGCGAGGACGGTGACAACTACTAGGACACAGTGGCCCGGAAGTCTTTCTACCACGGTGCGCATCTTTGATGTCGTTCGGGATACACCACATCTGACAAAGCCCAACTACAGCGCCTACGACGACATTTTCGATACCTGACGACGATGCCATAGTGCGCAGATCAGACACCTTACCAGTTTCCAGCCTCTCCATGCATTCCCTACCCCCTCGCTAGTTAGGTGCCTCGGGAGGTTCGAATCCTCCGAGGGGGAATTATGCCTGTCCTGACCAATATCTCAAATCTTCGAAATCTCACTACTACTGGCGAGTATAACCACGCTCATCCGCAGGACCACACGAGCCATAGTCAATGCACCGCAGTTATGGGCCGCGCATACCCGTATATCTTTCATCTCTCAGGACGATGACCCAGTCCTCTGCCATCAACAATGACAGAGTATGCATGCTACACTGCATCATTTTCTTGCTGGAATTTGTGTCGCGTAGCAGGGCGCGCGCATTTTGGCTAGCGGCAGGCATGGATATATTGGGTCGACTTATGTAATAACCGTGATTGCGGTACAGACCCCACCTTAAACACCAGACTAATGAAACGCTTCTAAAGTTTTCATTAGCATTGGTCATGAATTTTGTTACTGCCACACATGCCGTTTCCCTCTATCCCTTCCAGTCCTTCATCCGTCATGTCAATGCCCGCGCCCGTGCGAGCGGTCCCCGGGAAATAGCTGCACACGCAAAATACGCGGCGCGGGGATGGCCCTTGCTTGATGATCGCGCCTCCCTTTTTTTTTCGGGGCTTTATTTGGGCACTGTTCGCATGGTGGGGGACAAGCATTGTTGGGTGCATCGTCATAGCGGCGTTCCTACGAAGGATGTAGTCTCGTTGGATCGACACAGCTGGTACGTTCGGTGTCTACCCAATGCTGCGGCATTTGCCATGAAGCATACAATTCTGCGCCGGCCTATTCTTCCATTGGAATACTGTTGTGATCATACGCTGGCGTCGTGGATTAGATTCCTCGGGCGGTTTGTGTGAGTTTTGCTCAACGATTGGCTCATCATTTGTTTACACATGAAGTAGAACTACGGCTAGGTTCGAGATTGTCGCCCAGTTTGTCATGCAAGCCGACATCAACCATTTCATGTTTTGCCATCTGATGGCACGAATTCGCGCCCACCGACACTCCCGGTTTTGCCGACCGTCGTCGGATCGTCGGGTATGCCACGTCGTTAGCCTCATGTTGGGAAGCGTTGGTTTGGAAGGCTTCGTTTTTTCAGGGGGGGAGCGTGGCTTGATGTTGCGGAGTTGAGTTATGAGGCGAGTGGGGATGGTGAAATGTCAAAACGCATATGTCCTTAAGTTTGTGAGTAGGCCAAAAGGGTGCTGTAGTTTCCGCGTTGTATTATATTGTCTTTCTGTTACATGTGTAAAGCGCTGAGAGTGCCGCCGGTGAATAGTCGAAGGGGAGCCAAAGCAGTCACGCTTCCCACAGAGATGTTTGACAATGCCTCACGGTTAGAGTCCACTCATCTCCAGGGCGTACGTATTGACGTGAGTAATCTTCCAATACATTATGTTCAGAGGGCTGTGGCAGACGTTTACACCGTGCATTGTGACATCCGGCACTTTGTTGATAATCAGCGCCACTCTTTTACCATTACCTTCGACGGTGTGGATGTTTCTGACTTCACGAAGGTTTTGGACATTTATTCTTTCATTACAATAGCAGACAACGACCCAGACTGGATCACACTAAACATTCAAATTGATATTATGTATCTGTAGCATGTACAAATCACAATTTTTCGGACAAGCCGACCATGACGGCTAAGATGAGAGCTTCCGCAAACCCGATGCTCATGCATGATAGGTATTCATATATAAAGTCCGCCGCTCAATTAATCCACGTCTTTTAATGCGCAAGTCGTTCATAAACGCGATTACGGTATCGTGAGCGTTATTCCAGGCTAATTAGTGAACGAGTCAGCTTTGATTACTCTGCGTAAACAAGACAACTGACCTCGATCACCCAATGGGCGGCTTTGGCTCATGAAGGGATGGGCACCAATGTAGTCTATCCAATCGCGGTCGTCTACTTCTTCCCCAAAGCCTTCTTCCCTTAGGCGGCCAAAGATCCTAGGAGGAATCATCAGCTACAGGCGTGAAAAGAGGCGGCGGCACATACTGTCTCCGACGCTGATTTCGAACACGATCCGACTCACGTCCGAGTTGCCAGACATATTCGTCGGCCCAGTTCCTTCCCCTCACCGACAGCTGCAGTCGCCGGCGTTAAAAGAATAAGGTGAGGGGTCAAAAGACTTACGATAAGCCATTTTTCCCAACGACTTTTACACTTAACGACGTAGGCGGCCTTCTCTGCCACGGTCTCCAGGGCATCATAGTGGGCCTTTACCTTCTCATATTGAGGGCGATACACAACGGCTTTCCGAAAGAACGCATCATACTGACCTGTAAAGGAATAAGTGAGTTGTGACCTCAAACAAAAAACGCGTACATGAATGGATGACCGGCAGTGCTGCATGAATCTCATGACTGAAG
>QLPD01003046.1:0-35084 GCA_003314085.1 Hymenopellis raphanipes
GGACGCATCCCGAAGTCGAGACGGCCCGGTATAGCCCCATCCATGTTTGTCCCATCGATAATTGTGGTGTCGAGTATAACGACTCGCACGCCTTGATGAAGCACATCGAGAACGCGCACTGCAAAATGCACGTTCTCTGCGCATTCTGCCTGACGCGAAACTCGCGGGTAGAGAACATGGGTCGGCATATCAAAAAGTGCAAGGTTTTATACCCGCCCGCTTAGATGTGAAGAAGTTTTCTGCTTTCCTATCACAACTCGTTCCTTCTTTTTTTGACTTATTACCACTCCCACACACTATCTCTCCTGCTCGTTTATCACGGTTTGTATCCCTAGCATCAGTTTCTTTACCTCTCCCTCTCATCTTTCTGGCATCTCTCATCTCTCTCATCCTGCATCTCTCGCATCTCTTATTCATTATCTCATTCATGTAGCGTATATGGCATAAAAATACGACTCGGCATACTTTTATATCGAATCGTGGGTGGGAACTTGAACCTACTTACGCCTCTCGTAGTATGCGGAACGACTAGTAAAATAAGTCTCTGTATTTATATATAACTCGCAAGTCGAAGGCAGACGTTCACTACAGACTACATACTTCGAAGATGTCGCATTCTTCGCACCCATGACAAAGAAGGCCTACCCCAAAAATGAGCGAGCAAGACTCTGTAGTAGGAATTGGGTATTACCTGCAATGAAGGCTCTTCTGCGTCGTGCCCAATTTGACGAGGAGTCACAATTCTCGCATCGTCCTGAAAGTATACGCCTGAATTTCTCATTTACGCCACGATGTGAAACACCCCATCGCAAGCATGGTCTTACAATTCTCGGTTGCGCTGTATATGTGAATTGAGGAACATGACAACAGATCTACAGGGTTTGGGGCCCTTTTCCTACTGTATGATTGCATCGGGAAGACAAGCCTTCACTAAATCGAGAAGTCGCGGTGCGTATGCCAAAAGCAACCTACGGTGGCACGCAGTTTTTCTTGCTAGTGGAAACAAAACAGAGCGTCACGTACTTGTAATAAGTAGCAAAGGATCAGATTAAATATTTTGACCAAAGAAATAAGGAAACGCTCGAATTGATGTAGAAGGGCATATCATACTTCGCGCAAACTCAACTCGATCGCAAGCCGAAGGTCCTCTTCCTCCTGCTGCTGACGGCTGAGTGCAGCAGCACCTGTTGAGCCTGATCGTGCTGCATTAGGCGATGTCCCAGTCGACCTCCCTCCCCAACTACTACCGCCCCTGCTCCATGCAGAAGTAGACGAGTTCGTCGAGAGCGAACGAGGGATCGCAGGAAAATGTGAGTCCGAATGGAGAGAGGACACCAGTGCGTTGTGGTGCTCGGGAGGGGTACCCGAGGCGTGACTGGTCGAATATTCCGAGTTGCTAGAATCAGACGACCGACTTGAGGATGGCGCGCCGTCAAAGTCAAGGTCAAAAATCCCATCTTCAGTTTGATGCGAGCTCTGGCCCTCCCTTGCCAACGCCTCGTCCCGACTGACCATCAGGAGATAATCAATAGCCTCAGCCTCACTGAGTCCGAGCTCGTCCAGGTTTGCGTTCTGTCTGCGCGCTCGGCTATGAGCTCGTCGATTGTATTCCTGCTCATGCTTCATCAAGTAAAGCGACTCGTTGATAGAGTTTTTCAATTCGAGTTGAGCTGGACAAACTTTAGTCCAAAAGTTATAAAAACAGGAGGGTACTCACTATATCCTTTGGTATTGACCGCAGTCTTCGCTCTCATCTTGCCGCCAGAATGGCGACCTCTCACTCCTCCGCGCCCACCGTGTTTGACGAAACCCGCCTCCCATGCCATTATCTGGTCGCCAGCACTAACGATAAGAACATCTTTATTAGAGTTCAGGACGATATCACTGATAGGTCGAGGAGGTCCGCCAGGGCGAAATTCAAGCGCGGAAAAGCTTCTGATGCGTTGAAAAGTTGACGCATCGAAAGCATCGACGACACCATTCTTGTAGCCCGCAACCAAAGTAACGTTGTTGTATGCGATAAAGCTAATGCCAAAACAACCTTGATTGGCCTCGAATCTCTTGGTCGGCGATGTGGAATGCAAAGTCCAAGGATATACACTGATCCACCCGAAGTCATCTCCGACAAGAACGAAGCTAGCTTCGCCAGGTTTTACAGCGAAGCAGGGATAAACGGCTGTAATCGACCCACAAGAAGAATCACCGAATCGGATGATCTCCTGAGATGCGCCAGTGATATCCACGCGGTAGAAATGTGGATGGTTTTCATACGTCACCAATAGCGATACGTCTTTGGAAGTTTGGGTGTCAATCCGGATTGCAGAGAGGACAGGGAATGCCGATGCGTCGCTAGGTGGCGATTCGAACGGACAGGCGATTGTATGCTCCACGCTAACGGATGCAACCGCACCATGCTCGTCCCGCTGGATGCCTGTGTGTATCACAATGTCGCCATTGGCCATGCCGACGGCGAAGAGCCCGGAAGTCAACGCAGCGGATAGCTTGACGCAAGAATTGCCAGCTTGAGGATCTCCCCAAGCGATGATGTGGTGAAGAGTTTTAGCGTCCCAAAGCTTTACTAATCCATCTCGACCAGCACTCAAGATGCAGCCTACGCGATCGTCCCATACGATATCGTTCACGGGCCCATCGTGCTGATCGCCAACCATGCAGTTCACCAGTTTCCCAGCAGACTTGGAGGTCACATCCATAGCCTTGGGCACGGTCATCGCAGCAACTCGACCACTATTGAAGCCCCAAGCAATCTTGGCGGTGCCACCGTCCGAGGTGATATCACAAGTAGTGACATCGTGCACAAATTCTGCGTTGGGATTTCCAAGGAAGATGCCGGTGCCCATGTTTGAAGGTGACAGGTTTCCACGTACAATTTTGCCCGTCAAGGGAACTGACCTCGCGACGATGCCGAATACGAGAGACGACGCAAGGAGGGCATTGGTCGGGAGGACATGGATCTTGGATATCTTGGAGCCTACTGGAGCATGAGCAACGGTGCTTGTTCTGGAACGTTCCCAGCGTCTTGAACATCTGTCAGAGTCTTGCCTGAGATGAGGTGAAGAAATGAGTACCTTCTAAGGTTATAGCGCACAATGTACTCCTTTTTCCAAGTCGATTCTGATCTCCTGAGGAGAAGACTTTTTATAGTGCGTTTATCACTCTCAGGCTCGATGGAATCGATGCCAAAAAAGTTTAAGAGGAAAGCTGAACGCCAGGTGTGCTCGTCCGCTACGTGTGCATTAAAGGCAGAGCAGACTCTAGAGAGCGCATAGAGATCAAATGGATCGAGATAAGAGGTGATATGGGTGAGATTCTCGGATGGAAGTGTATCGAGTCCATGATTGCAAGGGTGGATAGCTGAAGCAGGAGATTTCTGAAGAGAAAGGTCTTTTCTGGAGTCTCTAATAGGCCTAAGGGGCATAAAATGGGGGGATTTCTAGGTCGGCTGGGGGGGCGGGAGCGCAGAAGGGCGCTCGACGATGACGGTAAGAGGTAGCTTACCAACTGGGCTTGTCGACAACAATAACGTCGTCTGGATTCAATACGTGTCAACAACACCTTGATCTCCTTCCACCATGGACGGCGCGTTTCGCAAGATAGACATTGACATTTACGACGAGGACGTGCTACACGAGGAGGAGCTCTACACTGCCGACCCCCGCGATCCGGCCGAGGTCGTCGCTGCAGCAAAACAGAAGCAGGGCACCGTCAGGAGCGCTCTATCCAGGTTCGTCATAATACTACATAGTATCCACCATCTCGCTGACAGCCTCAGGTAGAAGTGACATCCCCGGCGCATTGTCGATTGCGCTTGATAGCGTGCCATACGGTCCCAATGTCGATGATGCCAAAGTACGCGCCCATTTACAAGCTGTACTGCGTGAATTAATTGTCTCGCAGCTCATAACACTCCAAGTCCTTTTGACCATCATGAACTCCACCAAATCAACAGATATTCCCAATGTGCTCAAAGCACTCTCTCCAGAAGAGCAGGATACTCTCATGAAGTATTTGTACAAGGGCATGGCCACATCGGGCAGCGATGTCAGCGGCAGCGTCCTACTTGATTGGCACGAAAAGGTGCGTCCTATCTACATCAACGCGTACTGCTGAGGCGATCCTTCATTCAGCTTACAGAGGTAGCTGGCTTGGGCTGTATCGTACGAACGATGACGGATCGTAGAACTGTATGATCGGACTAAAGGAAATTTCAATCAATGTGTATCTTTCAGCCTCTTACCCTCAGCAAACTTGCAAGTATGATCATAACAACGATAGAGAATATGTATACATTTCGCGTTCTTCTGCTTATAACATTGATATAGCTTCACGAGACTAACCAATCGTTACCAACTCTCGTCGACTTATTTTACAAAAAGACGCGTTCGTGAGCTGTGGCCATTCTGTCCAGAATGCCACGGATGTCTCTTTCGTTAACGCGACTGCCGGGCGCAGAGCGATTCGACATTTGCTCTGCCGTGGGGTGGGCGGACCTTTGCGGTACCCTCTGATGAGACGTCACAAAGTGTCTCTGGGGTATATTGAGGTCGGCAGTAGCCATGGACTCCATCAGGCTGCGAACATCACTCTCCTGGGGATCGAACGATGCCTGGCGCCGAGTCTGTTGTTGTCCGTTCGACATGCCTGAAGCTTGGGGGAAGGGAGTAGGCAAAGTCCTGGAGACCGAATACGTTGGGGTCTCCCGCATGAATTGCAGTGACTTGTCCAATTGTTTGCGAAGCACCTCAATTTGACGCTTCAAGACGGATTCAAAGGACGGCTTGTCCTTTTCAATACCCGCAAGGATGACAAGCGAAGATACACTGCAGAACATAAGTAAAACCATACATCAGCAAAGCAGAAATTTTGACGAACAAGACTTCTTTGAGGTATGCAAAACTGAATCTATCAGTCATCGTTGCGATTTCCTCGACGAGGTCGTCAGGGAACGACAACTCCTTATTAGAGCGCAATTTGTTTTGCCAGTATTTCGCATAAAGTGCACGCTCTTCGTGGTCTGGGTCATCGAACAAGCTGTAAAAGTGCATCAGAAGAGGATATCGGAGTGAAATAAATAACAAACAATTTCCGGTCAAATCGACTAGGGCGACTGCTGAGACCAGGATCCAGGCGCTCAAAGTGGTTGGTCGTACCGATGACGAGTAAGCCGTCATTTCCTTCCAGACCGTCCAGTTGATTCAAGAAGAAGGATCGATTGGAGTCGTTGATAAGACTATCCAGATCTTCGAGAATGAGAACGCAAGGCGAAAGTTGGCGAGCCTTGGAGAAGACCTCCGCCATGGAACCTTCTTCACCCATCCAACCTTCAAAGAAATGAGCAATGATATGTGTATAACCTGTTCACATACTTTGGAAGGATTTAACATAGAGCGGGTTCAGTCCTTTCGCGTCGCATTCCTTGATAATGGCTTTGATACTGATAGTCTTACCATTTCCTAGCGAAACACATTAGAGAAGAAGGAGAACCGCATCAAGGAGTAAATCACCTGGAGGACCGAACATGATGATACCGCGCTGAAGTATATTTAGTCTGGCCTGGCAGGAAGATAGTCAATTGACCAACCTTCCAAGGAATTGCCAGTTCTTTATACATAGCCTCAGAATCAAAGAACCCGTAGATGTCCTTCCGGAACGTGGCCTTGAAGTCATCCTTGAGGATAACATCGTCCCAGTTTGCTTTCTGCGCTTCCTCCCATAGGGAGGCACTCTTCTGCCAGTATCCTTGGTTAAAAATCCAGATTTCCCCGTGAAGAGCCTCATTCCAGATACCGATATCCGTGAGAAAGGCTCGTGCAGGCGCTTCGGGTCCTAGACCGAAATATCAATTCCTGACCCAACGCAAAGAGAGTCTTCTAGCTACCATCGTGAATTAAATAAGTCTGGATGGTATAGCCGCCAAATGCACCGGCAGGGCACTGAACAATGGTGAGAATATGTTAGATGCATATCAATGAGCGATGCATACCTTGACAAGGTAAAGAATGAACTCGTATTGCTACGGAATGTCATTCAGCGAATAACACGGTATGGAAGCGCAGAGAGTTACCTGCCATGCTACGTGGAAAGCTCCAAGTTCCACTGCATCGACGATTATGCCTGGTCGAGGACTCATGTTTCTGGCGAGGGGGATGAAAACAAGGTTGGCTATCAAAGGTGATGCATTCATGGGGACCTTGAGGGCATGCGGATATCCAAGAATGTTGAGACGATAGTCCCCGGTCATCACGATGGAGTGTTTGGGGTAAAGCTTGCGCAGCGCATTGAGTCTGTTCAACTACTCGTCAGAGTAGTGAACAAACGATCAACGAAACGGGGCCGTACGCAAAATGAGTTGGCTCCGGATGCTTGGCGCTAGCTAAAGCAGATAATAATTAGACAAACAAGCGGCTGTTGAGGAATACACACCATGCTCTGCCCACTGCTCGTAGAAAGCGTTACCTTCCTTGACGGCATTGGGGTCCTGTTCGTCAAACCAGACTTTTACAAAGGCATCCTCGAAGCTCTCGGTCGACATTATGCTTTCCTGTTGGTACTATCGAGTGAACTGAAACGACGTGGTCAAAGGCCAGCAATGACCGTCTGCGCAATTCGATCAACCACCTCGATCAAACTGATCATCAAAGAGCAAGTTGCCGAAATGCCGTATACCTTTCTATCTTCCTTACCCTCATCATGGCAGCAAGCGGCGCTGATATTCGCAGTATCCTGTCCATACCACAGGCCTCGACTTCGAAGGGACCTGCCACGAAAAAGCCACAACCTCAACGCGCCAAGAAACCGGAAGGAATCTCGCGGGAGTTGTATTCACTCATTGGACCTTCTGCGCCGTCTATAGTTGCTCAGCTGCAGAAACCGCGTTTAAAGCAGAAGCCGCGTCTCAACGGTGGTGCAGTAAAGTGGTATGTTAATTTCGGCCTGCATATCGCGACACAAACCATCGTGACAACAGGGAATGGAGGGAATTCAAGAACCGGGGTCGAACCGACTCGCTACAGCTCAGTCACTGGATCAAAGCAAGTACCCCTCCTGATGCTGGTGCGTGGCTCGAACTTGGCCTTGTTATCGATATATAGCCTTGTTCCATCTAGATTATCCCTTTGCTAAATATGACCTTCATCTCGCCGATTACTCTTACACTCAAGAGGAGTATTCCAGAACACTTGAAGGTACTTCAAAGCGCGCACTCTTAAATGAATCGACTTCTTCATCTTCTGTAGATCCAGAATGGACCAAAGAGGAGACGGACTATCTCTTTACTGTCGTTCGACAGTATGATCAGCGATGGTATGTTATCTATGACCGATATCAATATGTTGGCGGGCAAACGCGATTCTTGGAGGTAATTTATCGTCCATTATTTCCACACACTTCTTATTCGAGTGCCATAGGACTTGAAGGAACGTTACTGCAACGTCTGCCGTCGGCTCATAAAAGACCGTCCATGGACCGGTGATACTTCGACCAAGAACACATTGCTAGCTTCGTTCTCATTCGACAAAGAAAGAGAAAACACACGTAAACGCTACCTCGCCAATCTAGAAAACCGGACAGCACGTGAAGCCGAAGAGGAAGAAGCACTTTATCTCGAAATCAAACGCATTGAACAGAACGAGAGACGGTTCAAGCGAGATAGGGAAGACCTGCTTCGCACTCTGGCAGGCATAGAATCTGGTTTGCCTGACATCGTGGAGGACGAGTTTCCGACAATATTGTTCGAGAACAAGAAAAAGAAGAACAAAAGTGGCCTGGACACAGATAGTCCGTCAACACCAGTGCCGCCTAGTGCCAGCATTAGTGCCCCTCCCCCTCCCAAGCGGCCTATTGTGAATCCGAAAGTTCCCCCACCAGGTGAACACCAGGTTATTCTCATGTTGTATCTCACATGCTCATGTTCCGAATTCTTTTTTGTAGACCCTGCCCAATGTATTACCCATATCGAGTTGTCACCAACCACGCCAGCCACGAAAGCTGCTCACCAGCCTTCGTACTTGCGCTCCTTCAAGCTTCCTAATCCCAAGGCGAACATCCTGCCCAAAGTTATGCAGACCCTGTCAGAAATTGGGATGTCCTACAACCGTCTCGTGATGCCGACTGAAGGTAATGTGGTCAAGTTGACAGCCCTCGTGGATTCGGCGATACAACTGCTGGAGGTCAAGAAGGTGCTTGACAAGACGGAATATGACATTAAGGTTTTGAAGGAACGGCTAGGGATGCGCGAAAGTGCGGCTGTGGAGGGAGATGATTCTGCCAGCGTTGCGGACGGAGCCAGCGACATTGCCATGCTCGATGAGGGAGCGGTAGATGAGTTGGGCCGCTCACAGAGCGTCGTCAGCACACGCAGCACGCGGAGTCGTAAACAGGCAAGTGTCACCGTTTTGCATTTTCTGTGTTTCTGACAGCTGTCATACAGCGGGGACGTTCACTTTCCGTGTCTTCCGTGGATACATCTGTGTCGAGAGCACCGAAGCGGAGACGCAACTAGTTATCAATTTACATGTATAACAGAGTCCGTATGAAAGGTCAGCCATTATGGCTCTGCAAACCGCAATACAAAGTTGACAACGATAGCGACTGTCGTGGATGAGCATTAGTTGGTGGAATGAAAGAAGACGCACTAAGTAATGCAATGCATAACAAGGTCTACGAAGTAGGGTGTAAGAGTGAAAGACAGAACAGACATAACCACTCACTGGACCAAGCCGATCGTCGTAAGGACCGCGCCCCCCGCGACGGATAGAGGCGGCGCGCCAGTGATACGTATATAAAGCGTAAATCATGATAGCCATAGCTGCGCAATCCTTCAATCGAAATACCGGGATTTATTTCAGCCCTCGCACATACCCACGAACGAAAACATGGCAGCACTGATTTTGCCAACCTAGACACTGTGAGCCTCGTGCAGATGGGACCTGGATGTACTGGCACACACTCTATCGCCAAAGTTTAAAAGACCAACTGCGAGACCACCGAGGACGACGGTGAAATGAAGCCATGAGAGAAAGGTGCGTTCGTTGGCGAAGCTGACTTTGGGCTCAACGCGGACGGGGAGGGCAATGCGCTTGGCGGCAGTGCGCTGTAGCAACGGCTGAGTCGACATGGGAAATAAGTAGCGAGCGTTTAGAGATCGTCGACAACGTCAAGCACAGCGATGGCGCAAAGTAAAGAAACGAACAGGAATCGAAGACATCGTCTCCGCTCAATTTAGAAATTTCAATACGCACGTTCGTCGTTTTGAAATTGATGCCGGGAACAATACAGTTGGTCATGTTATGATTTCTTGTGTTAAACTTAGATCTCGAGGCCCAACTGGTCTACATAACACAGAAAAGGTACAGAAAATAGTAGAAAAACAACATGTAAAACCCACTTGCAGATAATACTTTTACCTTCCTCCAGGAGGGCCGTTGCCCATCATTCTTAAGCGGTCAGGATGTATACTCGGTCCTGAACTAGGGGCACCGTTCATTGGCGGTGGTGGTGAGCTAAAGTTGGCCGGAGGGCCTCCTGGAGGACCGCCAGCGTTAGCAGGAGGAAATGGAGGGAGACCACCGGGAGGGCCATTCATATTGGGAGGGAAAGGTGGGAGGTTACCGCCTGGAACCCCGTTCGGAGGGAATGGAGGCATATTACCGTTCGGAGGGAAAGGTGGAGGACCTGACATATCATAAGAAAACTAGAGATGTTAGTTAGATGGAACAGAACGTACCACCGGGAAAAGCACCAGGAACGCCGGCCGGAGGGAATGGGGGCATCGCGCCAGGAGCACCCATAGGAAAGGGTGGCCGCGCTATAGATGAATGAGGACGCAAGTTATAACATTTGAGAGTACTCACGGAATCCGGGAGGTCCTCCAAAACCCATCGGCGGTCCACCGAACGACGGTGGTGCAGGTCCGCCTAGATGTTGGGGCCCAAATCCAAATCCACCAGGAGGAGGACCGCCACCAGACTCGTACGCCGACGTGATCTGGTCAATGATGTTTTGTGCCTTATCGTGTCCGAGTGCTGTTAAATACTCGTTAGTCAAAAAGTAGGAACATGAAGATTTGTGAGGCATACAAGCATAGTAATCCCTGACATTTGCGAGGTGATTCCTACCACTGTTGTGGGCTTTTCGCACTAGAGATCATGGTAAGCTACGCGGGTCGCAAGACCGAGAATGAAAGCGGACCTGAAGCCGAGTCGTGGGTCAAGAAGACATCGCAGTAGTCGCAATAATGTTTCTAAACATAAATGTGAGAGAAATAAAGGGAACATAGATGGAGTACCTACTGGCATTGGTGGCACGAAGGAAAGGAGCGGAGTCTGAAATGCATCGACTGGTTGCCTGTTTAGGAACCGCATCATCTCTCCAACTTTCATGGATTCCTCGTCGGGCATTCAAGAGCCCTTTGACCTGATTCGCCTGTCTCTCAGTGAACGTGTTTTTGTCAAGCTAAGAGGAGATCGCGAGCTTACTGGCATTCTGCACGTATGCCTTACGGAACTGTCCTATTTTCCTGGCTAATATCGCGCGTTTAGGCATATGACGGACATATGAACTTGATCCTCAGCGATGTCGAGGAGACCATTATGATTGTCGAGGTTGTCGATGGCCAGCCGGATGTCCAAGGAACTGTTAATGTATGCCCTGATTGCAGATTTGCAACCGATACTCATGCCATACACAGGTAGCTAAACGCAAAATGGACATGTTATTTGTCCGAGGTGATGGTGTGATACTGGTGAATATACTATATACCTCTGTTGCGAGCACGATTCTGACGTAGTGCAGGTATCGCCGCCCTCTCGTACATGACGCACCTGTCATGGACACTGCCAATATATTTTTCGGCAGTTATGCTCTCTCTCGCGTGCTGTATCCCTTGTTTTCGCGTCTGTATCCTCTGGGAATAATACATATCATTGCTACAGGTAGCGCACGGGTATCTCGCATGACGGGCCTCTATTACTGCCTTGTCACTTGTTCGGCAGTTCATCATCGGGTTCTGGCGCGACTTGACCCGTGGGCCATGTTTTATCGCGGATCCAGGCAGCCAGTGTGATCTTAACCTACCCTTGTGTCAATCGAATGCATCTATTATACAAATCAACTTACCACGACGGACAATGGCAGACGATAAATCAATCTCCGTCCCGTACTGAGGCCTTGCCATACAGATCTGATTCCCTCTCTCCATCCAGCGTCTGAATGAGCCTTATCCGGATCATTGAGCAAGGTTTCGAGCCTTTTTTGCTGAGATTGAATGTGCTCTGGTCGGAGAGGCTGACCAATGTCAGAAGATGATTGTTTTGGTGTGAGCCAGTGTGCCCGCCTAGCCTCATAATAAGCTGGGCCAGTAAGAGGTACTGACTCTTGAGCGATAAAGTCGGATGCTAAGTGGCTAGGACTGGCTGGAAGCATCATGCATGGTTGAGTGAGCCACGTGCACTCTGCTCTGTCTGAACGGCAACCTGCATCTTGCAGCAAACCATCATGACCATGTACAAGCATCGTCCCCCGTCGACCACGTCGCTCTCCGACGACGACGACAACGAAGATGGCAACCAGTCTGCCTATCTCGCCGCCCACCCGCTCGTCTTCTCCCCGGCGCAGTGGTCTAGCAAGCCTCTCCAGCGACCATCAGCCGTTCCATCCGAGTCGCCAATGGCTGGGTTGCCCCCAGAAATCCTTATACACATTTTCAAGCACCTTCACGTTCTCAGGGATCTGTACAGCGCCTTGCGCGTCTGTAGAACGTGGTGCGAGTGCTCTGTTGAGCTACTTTGGCACAAGCCTACCCTCGACAGATTACAGACGCTTCAGAAGATCGCCCATCTCCTAGCATCGCCCAGGCAGACATTCACTTATGCCAGTTTCATCAGGCGTCTCAACTTTCTTGCATTGAATGACAGCCTCGTTGACAAGCTCTTTGCAACGTTCGCGCAATGCGATCGCCTCGAGCGACTCACCCTGGTCAACTGCGACAACCTCACGGCACCCATCCTTGATCGCGTACTCCCATCCTTTGCCAACCTTGTAGCAATGGATGCCAGCGGTGTCAAGGCTATCACCAATGACGCCGTTGTCGGGCTCGCTCGGTCGGCCAAGCGGCTCCAGGGCATCAATCTCACAGGTTGCAAGCAAGTCTCCAACCCGGGCATAATGGCCCTTGCCATGAATTGCCCCTTCCTTCGCCGCATCAAACTGAGCAACCTCGAATCGCTCACAGACGCGCCTATCTGTGCCCTCGCAAAGTCATGCCCTCTCCTCTTGGAGATAGACCTCAATCATTGCAAACTAGTCACCGACGTCGCCATTCGCGATATATGGACGTACTCGACCCATATGCGCGAGATTCGTCTCTCGCATTGCGAGTTACTCACCGATGCCGGTTTCCCTGTTCCTTACAGAAAAGAGCAATTAACTTCCGAGACGCCGAATCCATTCCCGGCTTCGATTCACTCCGATGACTTGCCTCCCCTCGTTCTTTCACGGACGCTAGAGCATCTCAGGATGCTCGACTTAACTGCCTGCACTCATGTCACTGATGAGGCACTCGAGGGTATCATATCCCACGCTCCAAAGATACGCAATCTCGGCCTTTCAAAATGTAACCTCCTCACCGACAAATCCGTCGAGTCGATATGTAAATTGGGTCGACATCTCCACTACCTACATCTCGGTCATGCCGACAAGATTACCGATCGATCTGTCCGGACGTTGGCACGCTCCTGTACGCGTCTTAGATACGTGGACTTTGCAAGTACAGTCTTTCATCTTCTTTCTTTTCGATATTTCTGATGACCCGCTTCCAGATTGTACGCAGCTTACAGACCTCGCTGTATTTGAATTGGCGGCTTTACCCAAGCTACGACGTGTTGGTTTGGTTCGAGTCAACAATCTCACCGACGAAGCTATCTACGCCCTCGCCGAGCGTCATGCCACTTTGGAGCGCATACATCTATCATATTGTGACCAGATTTCTGTCATGGCTGTTCACTTTCTTTTGCAAAAGTTACACAAGCTCACACATCTCAGTCTAACTGGTGTGCCTGCTTTCAGACAAGCCGAGCTTCAGCAATTCTGTAGACCTCCTCCTTCCGTAAGTGTGATATACTATGAATACACTTTTTATCGCTTACGATTTGTAGGACTTCAATCCCAACCAACAATCCGCCTTTTGTGTCTTCTCTGGAAAGGGAGTATCACAGCTTCGTGCTTTCCTTACCGAGTTGTTTGACAGAATTACGGAAATGAACGGGACAGACGATACAGAATACGAAGACGATGATTACGAAGACCCAGAGACTTATGACGAAGATGACACGCCGGAACCTGAAGGGGAAGATGGCGAAGATGAATTTGACGAGGATGACTACGAGAATCAACGGGTGATGCTTCAAAACATGCATCAATTGACGTCTTTTCGGGGGCAAAATCAGCAATACCAGTCGTTCCCCCGCCAGCCGCCAAGTCACTCCGCAACCTATCCTCTTATCGGCACTCCAGGTGGCTCGTCTACTCTCAACAACCTACACGGCGCTACTGACAGGTTGAATGCTCAATTGATGGCTTCGTCAAGCACTCCGGGTCCATCACGCAGAGCTGGACGCACTTTGGCAGATATCCTACCCATTGTTGAAAACATGGCTTCGTCACCACCACGCGGTAGCGATGTTATTTCCCGCTCTTCGACGATTGTCGCTCCCCGTCGCGAAGAAGTAAACGATTTGTTTGCGGACGGCGTCACCTCGTATGACGACATAGGTCGAGGACGTGGGCCGCAAAATCTTCCGGCCGACCCTCAGCTCCAGCTACGGAGGGGCCATGAACTGCATGCCCACCATCGTCCTCCTCCTTCTTCATCTCAGATAGCCGATGACACTGCAAGGATGGTTGCTGTTTTAAGCTCTCTCCGGACCACCGATGCTCGCTCTACTCCATCCACGGGCCAGAGAGACTCCTCCAGTAGCAACCCTGTTGCTGGTGGCTCCTTAGAAGGTGGCGTTGTTTGGCCATATCAGGAGCCTGCCTCCCCAACCACGTCTACTCACCCGCCCTCACAGGAGACGACGCCCACCAACGCTGATTTGCGAGGGCGGAACGTGAAGAGGAGCTTGAGGAATACTCTGAATGTCGCGGAACATTATGCATCGACCTTATTATTTGGTCGGTCACCTACGCGGCATCCTCACGATCGTGATGACGGGGCTGCTGGAAGCTCGAGCACTGCTCCAACTCGCACTCCTTACTAGTGATAGGCATGTGGCCTCCGTTCATAAATGTTTACAATTCGCAATTCTCTCTCCCCTCTTGCAATCATGACTATAATCGTCTTATGTATCTCAACATCTCCAGCTTTACCCATCCACAGATGTTTCTTGTGTACTCTACATAATCTGTCGCTGTCTTAGTATTACCCACAATCGCATGGACTGGGGATTTCACTTCGATTTTCACAGTGTGACGCAATCTGGACTGCGACCAGCATGATAACATTCCGGCAACTGCGGATGGCAGGGTTCTGATTGATAACTCATTGATACTTAACACAGTCCACTGAAGGCTTGTCCTTTCGACTTTCCCTTCATAATACTTGAACATGATTATCATAGATGAACCCGCCAAGGCCCAGGATGCCAGTGATAACGTTCCCCCACGGCAAGGAAGCAGGAGTGATGCCCATCTTCGCAGTGGACCACCGCCCCCCGCATACGGGGCCGTCCCGCAATATATATCCCCTCCGATTCAGAACCGACCCTCGCCTCGTCCTCCTGTCGGACTAGCTCGAAGACAGCGATCTGTGAAACGGCGACGATCACCGTTCTGTCGTTTTTGCAAGGCGTTCTCTGTCGCCTTGTTCATCTGGGTTCTCGTTCTCGTTCTATGGCAATTAGTGAAGGAACTGTTCGTTGATGACGAGGTGAGTTGAATCATTACAGATTAACACTTCTACTCTAACAATACGGTATAGGATGTCCGACTGAGCGATTCGGATTTCCCTGCTATGGGGGATGTGTCGTTGTCGGATTGTGTACGAGGCAGGGAATGGCTTAATGAGTTGGACGCTTTGGATGGGCATAAGCGATTCGATATTCCGCTGAATGCAAGCAAGATTCGGATCTTCGCACGAGGAGATCTGCCGTTTGGATTCATCGGACTGAAGACTTCTTCAGCTTTGACGGATGCTGTATGTGTCGAGGTAGCGCTTCCGTATCATCATCTCGACGTTCTGGAACGTGCGCGAGTCTGCTATGCGCGTAATGGAGACGAGCATGGTGTTGGGTTATTTGTCAGTCGTTCTCAAATAGTGCTACCTTTAACTAATAACGTTTTCATAGACACCTCGTTCATGGAGAGGCCGGAAAGACCAGGATACCTCACCACCTTTCCGTATCACCGTTACCTTCCCCCAGGATGACTCCCTCAAGATCAAGTCGTTTTCGACTGACTTACCAAATTATGTGCACGCGGCGTTGTATCTTCAGCATGTCTACTTCGAGAATCTCTCACTGAGAGGAACGAATCTGCCGATAGACGTCGGTGTCAGTGAACCTCGTTTCTCTGATTCGCGAGTGCGTTTCTTACCGTCCTTTCAGGCGATTCACTTTGGGCGTGGAATTATTGAAACCTCGAATAGTCCAATACAAATCCAGGTCCGTCAAACAGGCAACGGAGTTGTCGAACTTTATTATTCACATGAAGTCAGGCTCTAAATTCTAAGAATGCCACTATCGTGACTACGAATATGCCAATCTACGGCTACTTCAACGTTTCCGATAGTCTCGAGCTGCAGACATCCAACGCACCCATAAAGGTTGATGTTGACTTGGGACAATCAAGTTCGAATGGAAAATCGATACTGTCAATGGTGACAAGTAACAAGTAAGCTGTCGCGTCGTATACTCATAATATGTAGCTTACATGTGTCTCCTTTAGCATGCTCGTCGCCAATACCACAGTATTCTCGATGACGGGAGACATTTCAGCAGTGAGCTCCAACGGGCCATTAAGCGTTAAGATCCCCGAAGCCCCGATCGATTCGACGCTGAGGGTGTACGCAAGAACGTCCAACTCTCCCGTTGAGGTCGGCTTGCCATCATCGTACGAGGGTATATTCGAGCTAGCCACATCCAACGTGCGGCCGGTCGTCACTTTGGGTGACGATCAAGATGACCCAGCAGATAAAGGCCGCACACGCGTGGTACAACACCGGTATGTGTCGCGGCAGGAGCTTGTTGGGAGTATCTTCTGGTCTGAGGAGAATGCTGGTCGAGGAAAGGTGGTAGGGAAGACCTCAAATTCGCCTATATGGCTGTTGGTTTGAACTTTGTTATGTATTATGTATGTTTATGTGTAGCCTAGTGTATTGTCTTCATTCAGGCCAAAAGTTTCTCAAAATCGGCTATCAAGAGGGAGAGTGTGGCGGCACTTCGGTTAACGCCGGCGTAAGGCTCTTCCTGCCATCATTATTGACGCACGCAGAGGCTCAAGCTTTCCCTCGCTTCAAGGAGGGACGAGGGTCTCAGAACATCTGCCGGCCAAGGTCTATGGGAGAGACGGCTATCTCCGATCGTGAAGAGTTTGGGGATGAGTCCCCGATTAGGAAGTCGCGTCCTGCTCGCTCACCTCCATCAGACGTGGTGTACAAAACCAGCAGAAGACGCGTTTGAGAGGACCAATAGCGTATACCGTTGTCCTGAAACGGTATGTTTTCATCTTACACTGAATCGGAATGATGCTGATTCAACACAGAAAAATCGTTCAAGCCTCCCTGCATTGCTTGCAAACTATTTCACTATCGTTAGTCTATTTTTCCCGCTCATCCTGTCATTTCTGAGATTCGACTTGCAGACTCATGCTTTGTGCTAGCTGTGTAAACGAAGTCCCGTCACCAAAAGCTGGCGAGCTCTACCCTGACGCTCTGGATCATCGCGGTGCCCTTGAACATCTGGAGAATACGAATGCGCCTGCCACAGACGCAGACGTATCACTAGTCTCCAGCATCGTGGTACCGGCTATTCAAAACAAACGCGATGAACTTGTGGCCTGCATTAGACGTTTGCAAGACGCGTGTTCTGTGCTGAACGTGGAAGAGGCCCACTACAAGAATCTGGTATCCCCCTGCCGCCGCCTCCCCCCAGAGGTTCTTTCAGAAATATTCCAACATGCGTGCATATCCAACACCGATGACATTGCTGATTTTCACGAGGGCTCAGGCACCGGCATCTTCAATCCTCAAGCTGCACAATGGACGATTCCTCGTGTCTGCGTGTTTTGGCGTACCGTGGTCTTGAATTGTCAGGCAATTTGGTCGACTATTCGTGTTATTGAGCCGCACTATCCACGCTGTTTCGGGTCAAAGCACGTTAATGCGCTCACTTTGGCTCTTTCTCGTTCCGGGAACCACCTTCTCGATGTTACATTAAACGAACGTCATTATGATTTCTGGGTCGGTTCTGCGACCTATCAAATTCCGCACCCTTCTCCTTACCAATACTGTCACATACTCTTTGACATGATCTTCGCGGAGAGCCATCGCTGGAGGTCAGCTGTCCTCCATCTTTCAGGCAAAGGGACACGGAATGCTTTTGTATCCTTGCGTGGCAGGCTTCCCAATCTCACGAATCTGGCGCTCCGTGTAACGGAGTCCGAAATGACTACTCCCATCGTCATTACTGGCTTTTCCGACTGCCCACGTCTACATTCTGTGGACTTACAGCATCTAGTCGAAATAGACATCCAGTGGTCACAAATCCTACATGTCGTTTTGACAGGGAATATGCTCCATGAGAACATGAGGCAGGTGTTGCAGGTTGTTGACAGGTGCAAAGCTGCTCGTTCATTCAAGCTTGATCGCCCTCGTCTGCACGGAGAGTTCGAGGATCTCACTCGCGCACACACAATAACCAATGCGTCCATTCACACACTGGATGTTTCACACCCCCATTTCATCGACCATCTTATTCTACCCGAATTGCGCGAAGTCATTTGTACAGATCATGACGGCGAGTCCGAAAATGGCTTCTTCGATACCATTCCATGTCTGCGGTCTCTTACTCATCTGTTGGAACGCTCTGAATGCGCTGCACATCTTACCAGTCTACGTCTACGAGTGAATGTCGACCCAAACCGCGACCAGAACGTGCTCTGGAATTTGCTTTATACCACCTCAAATCTGACGACGTTGGATCTTGAACTTACGTCTCGCGATGGGCGTGATGATAGCGACGACGAGGATTGCGAGGACAACAACGGGGATGTCAGTATCCTGGCCCTTCTGGATATCATGAATCCAAAACAGAAACCGGTTCTACTGCCTGTTATTAACTCAATTTCCATTGTGCTGCATGGCCATGACGATGAACACTCTTTTCATTGCCTGGACAGGCATGAAATACTTGCAGATATGCTACGAATTCGATGGAAGCCTGAGGAGGATCCTGTATTTGGGGCGAGAGTCGGTCGTCTTCAAAAATTCAAACTTTGGGTTCACGCGAAATACCTTGATGATGCCGAGTTCGACCGTCGTGAGGTCGGTCGTTCCAAAGGATATCGGCTTCCAGCGGCAAGTAAACAAGCTCTCCAAGATCTTGTGGATGATGGCATGGACCTTTCTATTCGAGTAACGACGACGCGTATCGAGAGGGGGCAGGACTACGTTAGATTGGCCATTGGCTGAGTATTGCTCTTGGCTAGTTCAGTAATGTGTATGTGAGTAACATCGTTAGGGATCGATTTGTGCTCAAGACGAAAAAAATCAGTGATACTTAGGTCCTGAATGAATGCAGCTATGATGCCCATATCCGCTCCCAAACGCAGCGTTAATACGAGTGCTTCGTCTGCATGTTCTATCGTTCTCATTGGTTACGCTCACAGAACTCGAATGCCACATGAGGCGAACTCAAACCCGAAGTATTTAATGTCAGGCAATTGATAACACTTTCAGTCTCGCAAGCAGCAGGACAGGCGCTCCCGGTGTGTTCAGGCGAAGTCCCCAAAGCTGATCACTGTCAATTATACCTGGTTCCTCTTAACTGATCAACGTAACTATTGAACTTCGAACTGCGCAAAAGCGGTCATCATTGACCATGACCGCATCATTCAGTGAAGTTCGAACTTGTTTCATACCTTCAGCGTCTCAGCGGGTGAAAGAGTAATGTCGACTACAAGCTTCGAGGACCACTTTATCAAAGTTTGCTTTGACGAACAGGACGTCGACTCGGAGGAAGGTAACGCCTTCTACGAAGAGTGGGCTCAGCATGGTATGATCAGGTTAACTTTGCGCTTCGTTGTTTAATTTCTTGCTGCTTTAGCGGGCGCGAAACACCAAGAGCCGAGTCATTTTGCGTACGAAGCATTCCACCTTGACTTTGTGAAACGATCTGACGAATTCCTGCGAAAAGGATGCATGCGTTGCGCAAACTGTACCCCAAGCAATCCATCGTAATGACTGCTGACTACCGCCTGAAAGTCCTCCAATATCCTCATGCTCTCAAAGTCCCCATGGACCCGCCACCCATGATAACCAAACTTGTCTTTGTCCCGCTTGCTAGAAACAACAATCCTCAGCCTGGCCTGGTCGCCGATGCTGTAGAATTGGGGGCTTTCCATCTCGCATGGCAGGTGACTCTCCTACACGCTGTCTTGGGGGTTGCGTGATAATCATCAACATATAGAACTACGACTTCATTCTGTACGTCGTAAAGGTATGCCTGGCGCGATAGCCATCTACTTGATCTCATGCCATTGCACAGTGCCCTGTCGGCATTGGAGGTTATTCTGAGATCCAGAGTTACCTCATCCACGATGGTACTTATTGGGCTAGTTTGTATTGAGACTTCGATTGACGTTCGGCATATACGTAGGACCGGAGGCGCCTGCGCGAGCCCTGCTTGCGGAAACCGGCATCTGGAACGAGGCTCCCCACCAGGAAATATGGGTTTTCAACCGGGGCTTTTGGCAAAAGGATGCCTCGCTGTGGAATGAAGCGCAGAAGGCAAACTGGGAGGACGTCATCTTGAAGACTGATTTTAAGGCCTCCTTGCGGAAGGACATCTACGGTTTCTTCGATTCTGAGGCTATGTACAAGGAGCTAGCAATTCCTTGGAAGGTTGGTAGAATGTTCATATTCCTTCTAGCCTAGACTCATTACGCTCAAGCGCGGTATCATCATGTTCGGTCCTCCAGGTGACTAGTACTCTTTTTCACACGAAACTGCTGTTCTGACGTGCTCTACCAGGTAATGGCAAGACTATCAGTATCAAAGCCATTATCAAGGAATGCGACTCGAAAGGACTCAACCCTCTTTATGTCAAGTCCATCCAAAGTGCGCCTCTCGGTTTATCCGTGCTTGCTTTGCTCATTTTCTGAAGGTTTTCAGGGCGAAGAATTTTCCATGGCAGAGGTCTTTTCGAAAGCTCGGCAACTCGCTCCTTGTGTCGTGATCATTGAAGATCTGGACAGTCTCATCACCAACTCCAATCGGTCCTTCTTCTTGAACCAATTGGACGGTCTGGAAGGAAACGACGGATTACTTGTCATCGGCACGACAAACCATATTGAACGCTTGGATCCCGGGCTCAGCAGCCGTCCCAGCAGATTCGATAGGAAATTGTTCGTTTCTCTCTTTTGTCGCTATTGCGGAAACCATCTAATGTACACGTACAGCTTGTTCGACGACCCAGACCGCGAGGAACGCGCACTGTATGCGAAATACTGGCAAAACAAGCTGCGTTCAAACAAGGAATTGTCGTTCCCTGACGAGCTTGTCGAGGAAATCGCCACAATCACGGATAAATTCAGTTTTGCTTACCTGAAAGAGGTTTTGTTGGTGAACGTTTCAGACCCACTGAAGTACCGTATCGCTTATTTTCTTTACTAGTGTATCGTCGCTGGTCATTCTTGCTGGTATCGAGAAGGATAAGCCTTCCTTTGGGTCTGTCCTGAAGCGTCAAATCGAAGTCCTCCGCAAAGAGCTGAACAAGCCTAAGTTGGTGCGATTCGAGTCGACGGCACATAACAGTTATTCCCAATCCTCTGTCCATACGCAGTCCTTACGAGCGTTGGGAAACACAGAGGAACAAGACGGCCATCGAACAACATTAGGACGCGATATACGCAGCCTCATGGACTCCATGGCCAACGTTGACATCAATGCTGTGCAACGATTTCGCCAAGGCCCACTGATGTCTCGCGAATCCCGAGGGCTGTCTGGTACCATCATTAATGGCAGCAGTCGTCCGGCAGACGATCGCGTGTTTTTGTAAAATACAGGCTTGTAGCTTTCATCCCAATTTGTTTCTGCTCTATATGTAAACAGAATTTAAATGTACGAATAGACATATGGCGAATGTGAATCTTCCACACTTGATGCTCTGTCAATTGAAAGGATCGCGGACTTCGTTAAACACGGGGACCGTGAGAACTTGAGACTCATTGTCTTGAGCCACCATGTCGAATCTCCTCCCGCATAATGACGTTCTCCCCAACGAGCATCTCGCGGAAGTATTCAGGCTTGCGATGGGTAACCCCGTATCTCGTTCCAAGACGCGAGCCCGTATCAGCCGTGTTTGCAAAAAATGGAGAACGGTCCTCTTTACCTCCAAGTTCTTGTGGTCGACAATAGTACTGGAGATAGAGGACCAGGATCGCTACGGGCGCTCGAAATTGGTTATGACTGACACGTCAAATCTCACACAATGCCTTGCTCTTTCCCACCCACACCCTCTGGACATTACACTGTGCGTCGACAATTATACGGACAACCGGCGTGATTACGACCTAGTGGAAACAATGATTAATGCCGTCACATTACTGCGTACCCATTACCTTCGATGGCGTTCATTTTCATGCCAAGGCCCTGCCTGGGTTTTCGACCTGTCGGCAATTGAAAGCACAATCAAAGAACTGCGTTTGCTACGTCGGTTGGAAAATCTGGACCTCATCTTAATTCCTGAGCTAGCGGTCACAGGCCCTCATTATCTTGGTGACATTCCGAGAATCGCTACCAATGAGTATACGGCCCCGCCATCCCTCCGTTCCCTGCACATAACTTTTCCCTTCCCGCATATGAACGCCACTTGGATGAATGTCACTTCTTTTTTAGGTGGCTTTGACAGCCATCAACATCTCTATGAGGTTCTTTCTCACATGGACACTTTGGAGATCCTTCATCTCACCCACCTCCGTCCTCTCACCCTAGCGCCGCAACGCTCCATCACGCTCTCAAGCCTCCGCCACTTGAAACTGTCTCAGTGTGCGATTGTCGAGCTTTCCCCGATAGCTGCATATATCCGAGTCCCAATGCTCGAAGCACTATCGCTTGTTGACGATTGCCACATTCATCACTTCACGCGATCGTGCGACGAAGGGAGAGACTTGACCGCGGCAATGGCAAACGAGCTCTTCAACATGCTAGAGCAATCCAGAGTGGCTATCCATGAGCTAAATGTTGAGCTCCGCGTGTCTGTTGAATCTCCCTTTCACAAGCGGCTTTTCACCGCTCTCAGCGAAACTGTGCGGACTCTGCGCATTTCCTCCTCGAGATTTTCAGGAGCATTGGAACTAGAAGCCTTCCTTGACCAGCTCAATTACAAGGACAATGCACGGGTGCTGTTTCCTACGCTGCACGAATTGAAGTTGGTGGGCAACAACCAGAACGATAACCTGTTCTCCGGTCCTGCGTTCAATGCATTGGAGAGGCTTGTCATATCGCGGTGGGAAGCAGGAGACCTGGCCAACTTTCCGAGATTACAGAAACTTTGCCTCAAGAGGACTGGGACGTTAGTCGAATTTGACGAAGAAAGAGATATTAGCCCGCTGATTGGTTCATCACTTGCTCTGGCGTTGTTGAAATATAGGTTGGAGGGCTTGGACGTACAGTTGTTGGATGGATTCTCTTCTAGTTCCGAGGACTGGTTCGTTGATATTTTGGACAGGACGCGTAGTTATATGCCAGCGGTACTGTAAAGGAGTTTATTTTTACTGATAAAGTATAATAACGCGCTTTGGCCTTAATAGAGCATAGCTTATGCTTCGTCAACTTTCTCTAAGCGACTTTTGGGCTTGTTGCGTGCGCCGGGCCGATCTAGACTAACACCATCACGATCTATTTTTTACGACGCCGCATCCTGAGCTGAAAGAGCTCGCAGACGCGGACTGCTCAGTCGGCCAGCTTCAGCATCAAGCTAGGGCATGCTAAGCCGATGTCGCTGTCGACTACAGCTACACAATATTTATAGCAGGAATGGGAGAGGGATACATATGGGGCCCCGAGAGTATGGGCATTGGATGAGGTGCGCCCAAGCTACAAATTATTCATTTCATACTTATACATACATAGAACGGAGCCGCAATTCAAAACGAGCGAACATACCTCGTTCAAAGTGCGCACCGCACGCCTTCGAGTCAACGCCTTTGGTGATCCAACGCGTAGCCCTTTGCTGCTGGATCCCACGTCGTGGGAAGCGACAAGGACCCGACGTGCAGCAATCCGGGCGACGCTTATGGATTATCCGGAGCCAGACTCCTCCTCATGGATCTCTATATCAGGCGAAGTACTATGGCAGTCGATGTCGGACAAAGGATGGTCGAAAGGCGACGTTCGGATCGCGGCGGCGGGGCTGATTCACGACTGTCTACGGGAGCATACAATGCAAATGGAATCTGGGGCGGGTTCCCGCCAGGACCCCAATTTTCACGCCCTTCGCGCGTACGGCGTTCTTGCTACATTACACTCCATCCAATGTCCACTCAAGATGAAACGCCGCACGCACAAACTACTCTTTTATGCTCTTCTTTCACATCAAGCAGAATACAACAATTCTCCCAGACAACAGACCTTCAGTGGCGTCATTCGCCCACATCGCGTCCGGGATGAACACATGCGCAAGGCAATTAGTGTCGGCCCTTGGGATTCATCTGACGCCGAAATCTTAGCCTGGCGACTGATGCTAGTGGGAGAAGAGTACACAGCTACGTTAGTGTTGGCACATGCTCTCCAGGCGGTGGAGCAGGATACGCGGCCTCAACTACAGCAGACCTTTAACCGCATAGTCAAGACACTGGCAGAGAAGGCTTGGGGAGATGACGATGAGGATGCTCCCGCCCAGCGTCGCCCCCCCAAACGCGAAGATGATGAAAGCAGGTTCCATCGCATCACGGCCCGTACCCGTCAGCTTATATGCCAGCAGTCCCTGTGTCATCTGGCGACGTTGCTATATACGCGATCATTTCCCAAAGGATGGGACACTAGTCGTCTAATTCACCAAATGTTCAGGCTACGGGTGAGACAGGACAGGATGTGGGTTCCATTATTGGGGAATGGAATGATGCCATGGGAGAGGGGAGGCGAACCGGCTGAAGTGTTCAAGGAGGAGGAGGAGGAGGAGAATCCAGACGCGGAAGACGGAGAGGAGGCGGGCAGCATGGTACGCAGAGCGATAGGCACGCACATGCACGTCGTGCTGAGCTACCTTGCGCGTCGCCTCCCAAAGAGTCAGCTTGTAGAAAACGCATACCTTTCACTCGTTATTGGTCTCCTCAAGACGCGTCGGGATCCCATCCTGGCCGAGCGTGCGTGGAGGGCGTGTCTGACGCGGTGTTTGCCACCTACAAACACAAAACTCATGAATACGTGGATTCGATACGTGCAGGCTCATCTGCTCACAACTGACGTTGCCGAACGCTTTGGACGCATCGTGCAGAGGGCCGAATGGTTGGTGAAGGAAATTGAAGAATGCTCACACCTACAGAATCGAGAT
Organism: Hymenopellis raphanipes; assembly: GCA_003314085.1. NCBI lineage: Eukaryota > Fungi > Basidiomycota > Agaricomycetes > Agaricales > Physalacriaceae > Hymenopellis > Hymenopellis raphanipes. The sequence continues at coordinate 24,783 of QLPD01003046.1, forward strand.
ACAGCGAGGGAGATGGATAGAGGGGTGTTCATGCCTCGTAAGGGTCCTACAGGAACGGAAGAGTTTGACGATAAACCAGGAGGCGGCGACGCAGTTTCTCAGGCCCTGGACCAGGTCTTGGGTGCCATCTGGAGGGGTGGGAGTGATGGGAAAATATTGCAGGAAAGAAGGCGAGAGAGGAGGAGGAAGATGCGAGAGCAAAAACTGCCCCTTGACCGTATGTAACATTGCATCTCTAGCCCGCCAATGCATATGGAAGCTATCATGATACGTTGTACGTTTTTAGTTACTCGACTTTGCAACAACCATCAACCCTTCCAGCTCTGGCATTCGTACAGTACTCTTCCGGCTTTGATCGTGTGATCGAACTAGTTCTCCCGGCGTTCATTGCCTAAATAAGCCTTGCATTCATTGTTTTTATCTCTCTTCGCCGTCTTCACTACTACCAGAAGTCGCTTGTCGTTCCACGTGTCTCGGCCCTGGCATGTAGGAATGTCTGGATTATGTATGGGGTGTCAAAAATCGGAGTTTGGCCTTTAGATTACATGGCGTTGATATCCTACTTCAACACACTAATTACTCCCTAATGCGTAGCTCAAGCCTTGATCAACTGGGCGGCTCCTTCCGTACCAGCAATTCGCTCCAGTCGGAACCAGTCGTATTTCGAATACAGCACCCGGCAACTAACATCCTGACTTTCAACGCCCTCGTCCAAGAAAGGATACGACAACAGCTCTGCGTAGAACTGGTGATGATCTGGAGGGCCATAGAACACAAGATTACGAATTCCACGGATTTTATACCTGTTATCGAGATGAGAAAAAACTAGAGGCCAAGGTAAAGTGTTCATACCGTTTGAAGAAGTGGAAGCGTTCACTGATTAGAAGGAACGATTTTTGGCCGTTGAAGAAGGCTTGTCGGGCGCGCGATATGTCTTGATTTGTGGAGTACCTATGGCATATGGTGAATGGAGGCCATGTCTTCGTGGTGGGAAATCTTACTCTGAAAGAACAGTAAACGAGAGTCCGTTCTGCTTCCGGCAGTAATTGTGAATGCGAATGAAGTCAAACGATGAGGGGATGAAGATGGCGGTGTTGACACTCTGCACAGCCGATTTGAGTATGGCTGGGAGAGTCTAACCGTGTTGCTCAGGAATGATCTTCCTGGTATACTAGACAGACATACCTGCGTGGTAAAGTGGTGGAACCGCTTTTCGGATTCATCAACTGGACTGCCACAGTCGAATTTCACGAAGTCTTGATGTAAGCCCTCGGGAACTTGTATGGGAGACCATCGCTTCTCAAGCCGTATTTTTCCTGTAACGTTCTTGAGGTTGTTGAACAATGAACGAGTCTCCGGAGTTTCGAAGGCGGACAATAGTATCGATTGCCGCAGATATTGTGCGCTACATTAAGCCTCAACTCTAAAGGTATGCAGACTGAGAGAAAGAACTTACTGTCCATCTAGGTACCACGGTTTTATCCGCGAAAAATCTGCATCGTGGGACTCCTTCGGTAACTTGTTCAGGTAGGAGAAGACAAACTAATGAATGAAGGTCAGAGGGTGAACGATACGAATGAAGGTATCGTACATTGACGTGTTCCCAGTTTTGCATCGTTAGAGTGTCCAGTTGATCGACAACAACCATTTCTATAGATGATAGGTAATCTGCGTTCCTAGAGGATAATATGAGCAAGCGTATGACGACAACAACATCGAAACATACTTTTCCTTCTGGATAGATTGACGGAGCCCAAGAGGGCTAGCCATAATGATGTCACATCCATAGAACTCGGTAAACATCTTAACGCTTTTTCTCGTCAATTTGATGCCAACTCGGAAGCTGTCGTCGACGTTCCCTTTGAAAGTCTCGACATGGTCGCGGGGATAAGTACCTGGCTCTGCTGCTAGAAGCTTGTCGACTGCGTCCTTGGGCAGACCGTATTCTGAGACGAATCGAGCCTGGTTCTCGATTTGGAACGCGGGTGAAGGGGTATGCGATGTCAAGGCATTGAACCAGTCGAGGGCAGCGTTACGAAAGGGCAGAAGAATAAGAATAGAAGGCCGCGTAAAACCCTGGTCTTGCACGTCTTCAGGAGGAGGTGAATCCGGATTATTCTTAGCAGCTGCTGCAAGCCGTTCGTTGTTTTTGATGACACGCCGCCGCTTCCTTCAGGTCAATGAGTGTTATGGTTGAAAACTGAGCAAAGCAAGCTAACTTGGTTACATGGTTTAAAGCATGAAGTGATACTGTCTCGCGGACGGCCCGTTTGCTCTCCCAAGGACTAGAAGACATGTATACGTCCGGGTACTGTGACAACGTCTCCAGCAGATCATTTTGAAGTGGTGCATGTTCTGTAGACAAGTCAGATCGGAAGATGATCGAGTAGTGTATTCTGTACTAGATGATGACTTGTTTTGACGCTCTTTGAATGACGTATGTAGTCGTTCCAACACCTATAGCACATTTAGACCGGATTTGACTGTAAAGCGTGAACTGACCCCATGAGTCTTCGACTGAGAGGGTCCCGCAGAAGAAGAGCCTTCAGGAACGAATTCCAGACATGGTCCTAGTTTAGGTCTCGATGCTTTTGTTGACTTCCACTGGTGTTCGTCGACAGCCGTCCTGGATGATTCTGATAAACATGAAGGTGTGCATCCAAAATGGGTTTCGTATGGATCAGAGGCGTTATCTGTAACAAATGTTTAAAGATACTTCGATTGCATGGACCGAAACGAACCTTCTGCTTGCGCCTCCGTATCAATGACGGGTACGGGTGGGTCCTCATGCATTTCCACGTCCATAGGCGCTGGTTCTGGAGTGTCCGTGGTTAGTGACACGGATTTGCGTCTGTTCAGTTTGGGCGCCGGTCCTTGAGATAAGCTCCATTTTCGACGACCGTACTTTGTAGCAGAGACGTTCAAAAGCGTCAGCAATCGAGTGGTCGAGGTGTTCTCCATCAAGAAAGCAAATAATTTTTTGATCGCTTCATTCGAATTGCGTCAGTGATCGCGTGCACGTGACCAAACGCGTTGAATTTGGGCCAGGGCAATGCGCCCCTTGCCCTGCTGCCACCACCACCCATGCGAGTCCTCTGTGTCGCCGAAAAACCGTCAATATCCAAGTCAATTGCAAATATTCTATCTGGAGGGCATTTCCAAACTGTGCGCCTCTTTCGCCCTGTTCCTATAATATCTCTTTGACGCCATTTCTAGCGGTCGAGTCAAAACAAATACGTCAAGAATTACGACTTTGACTATGCGCCTACAAACGCTCACTTTACGGTAACATGTGTCTCTGGCCACTTGACAAGTCACGACTTTTTCGATACTCATCGCAAGTGGTATTCTTGCGACGCGTTCGACTTGTTCGACGCTCCTGTTGAGGTCAAAATATCCGATGAGTCCAAGACAATCGAGCGCAACATCATCGCAGAGACAAGAAATGCCGATATGCTTATGATTTGGACGGACTGTGATAGAGAAGGTGAACATATTGGCTCCGAGATTGCTGCAATATGTCGCAGGGTGAAACGCAACATCGTCGTGAAGAGAGCGCGATTTAGTGCTATTATTGCTCAGTACGCCGTTATTCATTTTTCGTTCGCATCCTCTCATTCGTGCCAGGCAAATACACAACGCTGCCCAGAACCCAGTCAATCTCGATCAAGCTCAGGCAGATGCTGTGGAAGCTCGAACAATCCTCGATCTGAAAGTAGGCGCAGCCTTTACGCGCATGCAGACACTGGTCTTGCAACAACGTGTACAGAAGATCGCAGATGAGAAGAGTGTCTTGTCATACGGACCATGCCAATTTCCTACCCTCGGCTTCGTGGTCGCACGTTATAATGATGTCAAGACCTTTAGACCAGAATCGTTCTGGTACATATACCTCGCTCTCACCCGACCGTCCTCTTCTCAGGGTAACGAGGAGACCAAGTTCACTTGGCGTAGAGGTCACCTTTTCTCCTACGACGAAGCTGCTACGCTCTACGAAATGGTTCTAGACGCTGAAACGGCCCGAGTGACAAAGGTGTCAAAGAAGGAAACCAAGAAATGGTTAGTTGTATTTTGTTATGGTATCGGCTTCGACTAATAATATATCGCAGGAAACCTCTACCTCTCACGACGGTCGAGCTTCAGAAGGCAGGGTCACGCATACTGAAGCTAGCCCCAAAGAAGATTCTCGATGTATGTTTAACGCCTAATCGGTCCCATGTATGTGCTAAGAGTTTCTTAGATCGCTGAGAAGCTATACCAGCAAGGATTTCTCTCCTATCCACGTACTGAAACCGACCAGTTCGATCCTCAATTCGACTTCATGAGCCTGGTTGGAAAGCAGAAGGCCGATAATGCCTGGGGAGGCTTTGCAGCATCGTGGGTTGTTCTATCTGGATCCTCTTGACTTCGTGAGTTGATGTTTCCTTCTTAAGGTTGGAAAACGGCGATTTCCAGCGACCTCGCCAAGGAAAGAACAACGATAAAGCTCATCCGCCTATACATCCTACCGCCCATGCAGGCAACCTGGCTGGCGATGACAAACGTGTCTATGACTTTATCACTAGACGATTCCTTGCTTGTTGCTCTAAAGATGCCAAAGGTTGGCAAACTACGGTTGACATAACGTATGGAGGGGAAGAGTTTTACGCAACAGGCAAGTTTCTTCAAAGTGCCCGTCATCATCTTTAACACCTCCATCAGGTTTGACCGTTCTGGAAAAGAATTATCTTCTCGTCTATCCATACGACAAGTGGACTGATAATTACATACCCGATTTCCAAGAAGGAGAAGAATTTGCTCCCTCAATCTGTGAACTGAGAGAGGGGGAGACGTCTAAACCGAACCTACTCACTGAGGCGGACCTGGTCTCACTCATGGACAAGAATGGCATAGGTACGGCTGAAGGTGTTATCTTGCGATGTCCTCATTTTGGCTACAGGAACCGACGCGACTATTGCACAACATATCGAGACCATCATTACCCGAAACTATGTTATCGAATACTACGAAGGCAACACCAAGTACCTTTTGCCTTCGACGCTAGGGATAGGTCTTATAGAAGGGTACAGTCAGATTGGGTTTGATAGAAGCTTAGATAAGCCTCATCTGCGTCGTGAGGTTCGTCCCATCTTTTCAATTGCGTCTTATGGCTTACCGCCGGATTTTCAGACTGAAAGGCGGATGGTTCAAGTCTGTGATGGCCACACATCCAAGAATGATATGATGGCCCAGAGTCTGGAGCAATACAAACAGATGTTTATTATTGCTCGGCAGGAGTTTGACAAGGTAGTACAGAGTGTTCAAACTCAACTACGACAGGAAGGTGAGGCTAATGCAGGAGCGGGCGGCGGTGCAGCTGGGGGTGGCGGTGGCGGCGGAGGGCCTGGTGGTGGTGGTGGAGGCGGAGGTGGAGGTGGCGGGGGTGCTGGAAGAGGTGCCGGCGGTGGCGGCGGGAGAGGCGGTGGCGGTGGCGCAGGAGGAGGAGGAGGAGCGGGAGGAGGACCTAGAAGTGCGCCAAGCTCTCGCGTAGGTAGGGCTTCGCCCGATATCGATGATGACGATTTAGAAGGTGTGGGTGCCACCTCTCGCGAAAGCGCCTGCTAATGATATTCATAGAATTCACTTTACAACCTCCACCGAGTAGAGCGCCAAAGCCTCCCTCAAAAAGGCCTGCCCCGCCCCCGAAACCCCCCTCAACACGTCCACCGCCATCTGCTGCTCAGTCATCGAGTCGATCGGCTCCTCCTCCATCAAGTGGCGGCAATGAACCGCAATGCGACTGTGGTACGTCTGCCGTTCAGAGGACTGTCACCAAGGAATCTGCGAGTCAGGGGAAGCGCTTTTGGACGTGTCCTCAGCAGCCAGGCTGCAACTTCTTCCAATGGGTCGACGTAGCAAATGCTGGAACCTCATCGAGTGCTGTACCAGCGAAGCGGACGTACTCAAACGTGTGTATTTACTCTTTATCTACGAATAGAAACTCACAATATGTGCAGAGACAAACCGCCAGTGAGGCCAGCAGACGTTGTAACTGCGACCTTACTGCGGTAACTCTTACTGTGGTTAAGGAGGGGCCAAACAAGGGACGGACGTTTTGGAAATGTCCAAATTCTGATGCAGCTAAATGCGGCTTTTTCGAATGGGACGACGAGCCCCCACGCCAAGGTGGCAGGAACGGCGGCGGCGGCGGTGGCGGTGGTGGTAATCCTGGACCGTCGGTAAATTGTTACAAGGTTTGTTTGCTTCACAGGGTGAGATTGAGGCTGACTTTTGGTCTCTTCATGTAGTGCAACGAACCTGGGCATTGGGCCAACTGTAAGAGTCTCAACTGAGCCAAAGTGTCTTTATTAACAATTCATTCAGCGTGCCCGAACGAAGGAGCTTCTGACAATAAGCGAGCCCGCAGCTTTGGTTCAGCGGCCGGTAATACTACGAAAGCGGGATCTGGCGGGAAAGGTGGATGCTTTAAGTGTGGGGAAGAGGGGCATTGGAGCAACGGTCCGTTGACTTGGTCTACATGTCTCGTGAAAGCTGACCAATTCGTTCAGCATGTCCCAACGATGGTGGTGGTGGTGGTGGTGGCCGTGGAACGTCTTTCGAGCCTAAAGTATCTCGTACTGCGAGCGGGGGAGGTGGCAAGAACGGTGGTTGTTTCAAGTGTGGCGAAGAAGGTCATTGGAGTTCAGGAATGATGCCTTATCTCATCGCAGCATTTCGCTTAACTGACTTAAAGTTCAGACTGTCCAAACGAGGGTGGCGGTGGCGGTGGTTCTGCAACCTCGTCAAGGGGTCGTGCCTCGACTAGAGGCCGGGGACGTGGGTCCAGAGGTGGATCAAGGGGGAAGCGAGGGAAAGGTCCTGCGAAAACTAAATCTGGGGCATATGGGGCTCCTCAAGGGTTCTTCTAGCTTATCGTTATCGGGATTCACTGTATTTTAGTCATTTCTTTGTATCATTGGTTGAGGATCGGAGAGGACAGAACCTTTTGTTTTGGATGAGTAAAATATGTATCGCATGTGGAGAGTTTAAAAGAAGTCCCAAGAAGTCGCAGAGTCATCAATCCAGCCGGTCGGTGTTGTGCTCCAATTTTCTGTATCAAATAGAATACTCTCCAGCTCTGGCCTACGCGTTGGGTTACTATCACGGACATTCGTTCCTGCAGAGGCGTCCTCCCTTCATGTCGAAAAGCAGACTGTTTGACATCAGTTACCCAAAATCAACAAAATATGCTATACCAAGAAATATAAGAATATTGTACGTTAAATTATTTGCCATTATACCCAAGACTATGTGCCCTCACCCGGAAGGACTTCACCTTTGCCAAAGTCGGTGCAATATACTGATCAATGTTCGCCGCTACCCGATCCGCACTCTCCTTCGTCAAAGCTTCAAGTTGTGTCTCTAATGCCGCCACAAGTGGCATGACCTCGTTCAGCTCATTCTCTGCCAGACTCTTCAAGATCGGATCGAGCAACTGCAGCGGCGGCTGTTCCTTCAAGAACTCCAGATTCGTCACTTGCGAGGAGAGGTCTACGATGTTTCGCTTCCGCTCCTTCTCAGCTTCTTCCAACATCAGCACCCTCTTCTCCACCTACAAAAGTTCCATCAATACCAAGTAGAAAGATTGATAATCAAGACAAAGGAACATACCTCTTCCTTCATCGTCTTAAGCTCGTCGCGTTCAGCTTGTGATTTCCTCAACGACTCCCGCGATGCCTCAGTGGTTATGCGTACTTTCTTAAGCTCCGATTCAACATACGCGAGGGCTGCCTCACTCTTCGCCAGCTGTACGGAAAGTGAATCCTGGTCAAACGCGCGCGGCGGCCTGTCCAAGCGTAAATCTTCCAATCGGTCACTTAGAGTGACAGCATCCTCATAGTATTCGTCCGGTCCCTTGAATTGATCGTCCTCAAAATACCGGCTCAATTCTCGATAGTGGTCGAGGAGACCATGTAGCCGGCGCGTTATATAGGGAAAAGACGGATCCTCGGGCCAGGGTTTGAGAACCAAGGAGGGAAGGACTTCCTGAGAGCTAGAGGCAGCGTCCCTCCGTTTTTCCAGTGCACGCGCTTCTTTCTCTGCCTCCTGCATATCTACTACCCATTTTTGCACCGTATCCAGAAAACCTTGAACCGCCTGAGCATTCTGCTCAAAGACCTCCTCTGGGATGTCGTCCGTATTGATTTCAGGGAGGGAATTGAGTAATGCTTCCTTCTCTTCAATCTTGCGGTTCAGAGAAGTCACTGCCTCCAAAAGCTCCCTGTCTTTTTCACCGACCAAATCGTCATCGACGCCCTGGGTCATCTGAACAGAAGGGTAGTCTTTTTCCTGACGCCAATGCTCGTATCGTTGTTCAGCTTGGTCTCGATCGCTGACAAGTCTCAGTAGACGAAGAAAAGTCCTAGAAAATGCGTAAGATATACGAATTTAACACTGGGAAAGATTAAGTACTTGATCCATTGCAGATGGATGTCTTGTGGATTTGTCGGTATAGTGGACACGGTACTACTCGAATTATCGGACCCAGCATGAGATGGTGATCGCTCTCGGTTGGAAGCCGTGTCCTGGACACGCGTTGGGTTGGGACTGTTGGTGTTCTCAGGAAGATTGGAGGACGGCTTCCTGTGAGGCAGGGATGGTGTGCTGCCCGACGCATGTGAAGAAGGATTGTAGTCCACCTCTCTCCCTTTCCCTTTATCGACATTGGAAGGTGCTACTGAGTCGATCTGCATGGGCTCGGCTGTCGCGGCAGACCAACTGGGGGTGTCAAAGGTCGAAGTGGATGCCTGAGGTTGACCCCATAAACTGCTATGCGAAGAATCTCCCGAAGGGGCACTATTTGCTGAAGTTGAAGGAGCTCCCCATGAACTGTTGTTTGTTGACGAGGAAGGGTTTCCCCACGAGGTATCCATCGACGATGAAGCAGCCTGTACATTATCTTTCGCCAAGGATGAGGACGAAGCAGTTTGGCCCCACGAAGTGTTATTTGACGACGAGGTTCCCCAAGGGCTGTCATTTGCGGAAGTAACAGGAGCAGAATCGACATCCATTGACTTGTCCGTAGACTTTGGATCCTCAGTCCCCCAGGTCGCGCCAGCGTTTCCCCAGGTTGACGCGCTCGAACCCCATCCAGTTGAATCTGCACCGCCGTTCTCCCAGGGGTTGGCGTTAGCATTGGTACTGGTAGGGGAAGGGTTCCATGCCGCGCTCGTAGAACCCCAAGACGATCGACTTGGGTCGGCTGTAGTAGTATCTTTCTTGCTCGCGGTAGACGAAGCCGGACTTTCTGATCCAATCAGAGGCTGAACAAAGTCGAATGCGGTAAAGTTGTCATTTGCTGGAGGCTCTCTTGAATGCGAAGAGCTACGGTTCCATCCGCCTCCGCCTGAATCGCGTCCACGACGAGGGAACGATTGGCCACTTCGAGGAGGGGGACGAGGCTGGTCAGAATGGATGAGTTATATGATTCAGACTACGGCGAGAAGCGTACTTCTGCGAGTCTTCCGCGTCTTGCATAGTTCCATTCTGGTTCTCCGGGATGAACAAAGTCGCAGCCAGGCCGACAGCCTTCACCCGGTCTTTTGCTCTCGTCATCGTTGTACCACTGAGAGATAGTTGAAATCAATAATAAACATCATTTTTCTGTAGACATACCATACACTTGAATTTACGGGAAAACGACATGGGCGACAGAAGAGAGATGCGGAGGTCCGGCCCGGATTGCTTCTGCTTCTTCTCATCATGAACATCAGAGTAGCACGCATAGATGGTCAACAAATAATCCCATCCTCCGCAGTTATTGATTTTGACTCTTCGCCACAGATACCATGGGAATGCAGGCCTGCAATCTGCAAAACCTTCCCGAAAATTATACCATGAAATACTGTCCGTTTCCCCAGTTCCCATCCTTTAACGTCATTGTTGATTCGCGGTTCCTCAGACTTGTATCATCTTTTGACTTGGCCGACACTGTCATACGTAGCCGAGGACAGCAATGGACGGATAGTGGGGTACATTCTCGCCAAAATGTCACGCTCTCAATGCTGCTCTTGATCACCGTAGACTGACGCGCTTTGGACAGGGAGGAAGACCTGCCTGAAGGCGAAAAGCCCCATGGGCATGTCACTTCAATATCTGTCCTGCGTTCTTATAGACGACTAGGCATCGCGAAAAAGCTAATGGTTCAATCTCGTGTGTCTTTTATCCAAACTCAATCACCGTCTTATGCCTTTCGTAGAAGAAGCTATGGCAGCTATGTATAAAGCCGACTACGTTTCGCTGCATGTACGCAAATCAAACAGG
>QLPD01003047.1:0-18100 GCA_003314085.1 Hymenopellis raphanipes
CGGTTCTGACACTGATTTCGAGGAAATGTATCCGGTTGCGAGTCCCGACACTCTTGTTGACACTTAGATTCTCCCTTGTACTTTCCAGCATGTAACATGATGTATTTAAAAAAAGTTTCTTCTTCCACATTTTGCGAATTCGGCAGGAGATAAACCAGGCAATGCACCGTCTTTTACATCCTAGCGATCCTTGCATGCGCTTTGATTTTCTACAATCGTTGTGTTTTGCATTCCTTGGAGTAGTTTTTCGTCACACGCGTCGATACCATTACCTTGGTTGTCCAAGTCCTGTTTATATCACTGTGGCGTGCAGCATAGGCGCTGGGGTAGTGTCAACACCATTTGTCCCTACAACTCCGTTGTTCAGGCGCCGAGGAGATGCGGCGTCGAGAGAAAGAGAGAGATGAGGGTTCACGCGGAGTCGTCGAAATTATTTACAGTGAGATGCGCTTTGAAAAGTTATTAGCCTGGGTACCTGCTCCAGTAGGAGGGAAGACAATCGTTCCCGTTATATGGAGACCTTCAAGCTGGTCAAGGTCTCGGTTTTCGGTGGTTAGTGGGGGAACAGGAAGAACGGCGTTCACAAGACTATTAAGATATGAGCAGTAAGATTACCTGTGATGAGACTCTGAACCCAATGAAGACATGTTCTGCTGTGAATATGAATAGCAGTTGTACACAGTACGTCTTAGATCATGCTCGCTATGAACAAGAATTTCATTGCACGTATAAGCCAATACCCTACTACTACCACCTGCACCGTCTACAGAGAGAGGTTGTAGATGGAAGGAAAGGTACCTTTGGAACAAGCGGAGTGATCCGGTCCGCTTCCTTGTCTCCCGCCATCATGATCATCACTTAGTAAATTCACCTGCCGACTTTAGCTGACGACGTACGCGTACTGCTCGTCACTATCTGATACAGGGCTCTCGACACGATGTGAACTCAGCTCATTTGACAATCTGACACGTCCTCATTGCTCTTCGCCGCCGGCGATTTTATCGACATCGTATCCCTCGGTGGATTGCGTTGTCGTTTCTCTCTTGCTAGTATGCCCCCTTGTACATTTTATTTCGCATGCCGCGAAACAGTTCGCGGATGCGTGAGTAATCGTCTTTGGCGTCCTGAAGGAAATGCTTGGACTTGGCTAGGACCTCAGTGAACTGCACCTTGATTCCCTCCTGCACAGACTGAAGACTTGCTATAGGTCAAGCCTAACAATGTCTGTAGGATTGCGTAAACAAAATGTCCGTCGACGTTCACATTGTTTAATGCTTTGGTGCTTAGCTTTTTCCTCCTCTCAAACAATATCTAAATCACACTTTTGCAGAGCGGTGTATCTAACAAGTTTCGCGTCGCTCGGCCGGGAAACAAGATCGTTGGTCTAAACTCGGGGGGTAGAATTCCAACTGCCACCGCTGCACGTCCTGACAAGCATTCGGGTGTAATTCTCCATCACAAGCCTGGAGTATTTCCCCCGTTGTTTTGAGTTTATATAAAGGAAGACAGGTTTCCCTCTAAGACGATCAGCTCACAAGCGCGAGACTGACCTGGTCAGGAGCAGGAAATTAGGAGCCTTGCAGTACCGACGTCGATGTAGCAGTCGGACCCGGTGGCCGCCCGAAGACCTGGAAACGATTTCGAGACCAAGGGGGACCTATCCACTCTCCATGGTACCTTTCCGTCTGGAGATGGACTATAGATACACCCCCGGAAATGGTCATAAGCACTCTGCCGACATCATTAGATTCGGGATGCTTGTGATCAGCGGGCAAAACTGTCGCTTGGAAGGCGCAACCTTGACGAATCACATCACCGGGTCGATAGCGGGCTGGTCAGTCTCCAAAACGGACCGACTGCGACGCTTTCGTTTCTCTCCCTCCCATCATGGACAAAATCTCAGAACAACAGGCAAACACGAACCTCAAGTTACCGGGCGAATCTACCGTTCCCGACGTCGTCGTCTCGTCGCCGCCACTATACCCTTCCCGCGTTTCTTAGTGGCCGACCCCGAATCAGATTAATTGCTATTATCTTCGCAGTGCCCTCGGGCTCTCACCATGTCCCCGAGGCTCATTGCCTCTGGCGTATATGTAGCAATGCAGGTGCTGGTACTGTTATTGGCTGCCGGACCTCTATTTGACGTTGATTCGGGATACCGCGACGTGGGGAATCATATGGTATTGTATACATGCTTTCTCATTCTCTCGTTTGGTGCGTAGTCGCACTGCGTCTTCCGTTCCGAGTCTAACTTCAGCCTTATCAAGCTCCGCTTCTTTTTCTGCCAGCGCGTAGAGGCTAGTTGTCGTGTTTGTCCTGAGCAGTCTTCGCTTTGCGATGTATGCGGGTTCATCTTACCGTCTACAAGCCGTAACTGATGCGCTTTTTAGATGTATGGTTGAATGTCCGAAAACCTGCTAGTAGGAAGGAGTGAAGGGTAATAGTGACTTTTAGGGCGGTATCCTATGCGCGAATCCGTAGCGCGAATTGAGAGCTTTTAGACTTTGGTTGCGCATGATATGATCTATGAATGCATCTGTCTTCTAATGCCTTTCAATCTGCGCCTAAGGATTCGGGACGAACGTGGCACTGGAGATCCATCAGTCATGCGACTAGCGTGGGTAGTGAGAAAGGTTGTCTACCACAGTGGTTCAACATGTTGGTCACCAGATGTTTCCAGACCATCCGACACCACTAGCCACACTACGATTCGTAACAGTTCAGTCCGGCCCAACCCGCTACATTCAAAGGCAGGATACCCGTGACGGGACCGGAAGGGACCCGGATTTCTAGGCGCCACATGTACTCGCGGATTGGACTCACTGCCACGAAATATCTTCTACATTTCCCAAAGACGATCTATATCATTGTTGCATTGGTTCTAAGAGCATGACTTGTGAGAAAAGTCACGTACCAAAGGCAGCGCATCGCGCATCGCGTGTAGTTCGAGGTTTCAGGACACGCATGGTTGTTGGTAGAACGTCGAGTGAAGGCTAGAGGTTCTTCAATTCAATAACTGTTGTTCATGTGCTCATAAGTATATCTCAGCAACTGGTGCTTTGTCCTCGCAAGATTTTGATCAGCAGTTCGTGAACTATGATCTTGTCGCCGTAGAACCCGACACATCTAACAGTAGCGGATTCTCAGCGGAGTTCGAAGTTGTCTTTCGAGGTGCCGGTGCAGGTTTCCGGGAAGCCTGGCTGGAAAGGGTTCTTCACCGCCATGGTCGCTAAGCGATGATTAAGAACTTACCCTCTTCCCTACACGTATGCTTGTTCACAGAGTCCTCACCAAATCTTTGTAGCCTCCACGGTCATGTCTATTTCTCTACTACGTGGCAGCTCGGCTGTTCCGCTAATGATGTTCTCCTCAAAGTAGACTTTTCAACACGTTCCTGCCACGAACAACTAGAGGCAGTAAGTTGGTACGGTTTACTTATGATCCACTGGGTCTCATTTGAGTCCTCAAAACTAGCGTTAGGGACTTGGAAACCAGTCCTCTACCTCCACCCGCGTGAACAAGGGGTGTTTCATTCAAAGAACAAGTTACTCTCCTTTTCTATCCTCAGAAAGGCGGCAGGCGATTACCCCACCAAAACCGCGATCTGGCGTCCCAACTCCCACACCCCCCAAATGGTGTAACCTACTAATTCATGGGCCAACTTTCCCCATTCCCACACAAAAGCCCAGATTGATCATCGCGGTCTTCATAGGCCGTGACATTCGATATGTTTGGTGGCGCAAAAGCGGGGCACCGATCACAGCACCAGCTCTGAAATTCCCTTTTGATCCGTTAATTAAACAGGAGGCGCTGCGTGAACCAACCTAGAAACCCCATTGCTTCGAAATTTAGTGATATACAAAAAATGTGTATGTATGTAAGATAAATAGTCGTACAAATGTTATAAGATAGCAGAGCGCAAGCGGGAGCAGCGGTTTCAAACCGCGTCAAAAAAGAAGTCCAACAAACGAGGGTCATGAGCGTAGAGACAGCCACGGCAAAAGGACGGGAATGATCAAACGGATGGGGCGCTGAACGAACGTGATGATAGCTGCCGGAGACATCATACGATGGGTGCGGGTCGGAAAGACATGATCTCGTCGTAAAGTAGCTCCTTGAGCTGTTCGCGGGAGATATCATCCTTGTGCACTAAAAGGGGCATTAATATCGCATGAAAAGCGGCTGAATGGAGAACTCACAATCAAACTCGAAGAACTCGGGATCAAGTGGGGGAGCAACGGGCTCATCATCAGGATCATGATACGCCTCGAGATACGGATGTGCGAGGGCATCCTCCACCGAGATGCGCTTTTTAGGATCAAAAGTAAGCGTCCTGGTAAGGAAATCGATCGCGAGCGGGTTCGCATTGGGGAAAAGAACACCAAACGGACGCCGTTTTCGGAAGGGTAGCGCGCGTATGTAGTCGCGGGAGCGGCGGGTAGTAATGGCGTAAAACTCGTCAAGAGTGGGTGTACCGAGCACGTCGAGAATGAGCGTGAGCTGGTGATGGTAGTCGCGACCGGGGAAGAGGGGCTTTCCAGAAAGCATCTCGGCGAGAATACAGCCGACGGACCAGACATCGATGGCTTTGGTGTACTGCTTGAATGTAAGCATGATCTCCGGAGCGCGATACCAGCGCGTGGCGACGTATTCGGTCATGAAGCCGGTTTCAGTACCGGACGGCTCTGCCGTTTTTACTGAGCGAGCGAGACCAAAGTCTGCGACTTTGAGGTCGCAATTGGCGTTGAGGAGGAGGTTGGAAGGCTTGAGATCGCGATGGATAACGTCGGCCGAATGAAGTGCTTTTAGTGCTCGTAATGTTTGGTAAATGAAGTATTGCGCATGGTCGTCGGAGAGATCCTGTGTGCGAATGACACGATGCATGTCAGTCTCCATAAGCTCCTGGATTACTGTAACAACATGAACAAGAGATAAGGCTAGAGCCGATTAACGTACAGTACACTTCTTTGAAAGCCTCTATGCTGGATGGTTTGATTATGTCCAATATTGAAATGATCTAGATGTTGATATGAGCGTGTTTCCTTTGACTGTTTAGAGTACGCACGTTCTCGCTGACGCCCGCCTCGGAAAGAAACTTGAGTAGCTTTAGCTCGCGCAGTGTCCGTAGGCAAAACATGGAATGGTCGAAAGGAGCAATCTTCTTGATGGCGACCTTGCGCCCACTCGGCCGATGTACGGCGGAGCATACGATCCCGTACGCGCCTTCGCCGACGACGTCGAGCACCTGATACTGCGTTCCTGCACCGAGGTCAGCGATGCCGCCATAGACGACGACCGACCAACTCACCGACGTTGAACCGGACCTTTCTCGGTGCCGGAGGCGCTGCAGACGCTGTATGGCTGTGTTTCTTTGCCTGCGCCTGTGGCTGAGCGGCAGAAGTGTCGGGCATTATTGTCGAGGGAACGACGGGACGGACGAGGTGGTGGTAGGGAAAGGAGAAGTGCACAATAACGATCAGATTGCTGTTTTGGGTTGTATGTATATAACGCGCTCTCAATTATAATAACAACAAAAGCCCTTCTTCACATGGAACATCAAAAAGAACAAGCAAAACCCAATACAGCGGATCGCCCTTATCCTTTCGCCTCAAATCGCTCTGACATCCTCAACATTTGCCATGGCGATCCATGCGTTGGCAAGCTGCATCTGGCCGTCGTTGGGCAGGAATCTAACCACGCACGAGTCCCATACGTTTTCAGGGCCATCTCTCCTTCCAATCCAGCACAGATACTTAATGATTCACCGATGATTGATCTACGACCTCTTGCGTACATCTCTCTATCCTGATCCGGATCCAGTTTTAAACGCCCAAGCCCTCTCAGGACGAGCGAGCCATTTGCGCTGCTTCATCAACAATCGGTCATCGCCCCGTCAAACCCTTAGTATGAGTGAGGGTCGGCAAATGGTCTCTTTTGTCTCCCTTTGTCGACGCTAGATACCTGCATCGTGATCCTTCTGATGATGTCGAGTCGGAATACTTAGATGTATCTGATCCATCCCCACAAAAAAAAGAACGATGACGGTATTGCGTACGCGTTTCAAAACCAGTCCACCTGCGATGGCCAGGGGAGGGCCTGTCAATTACCGAAACGTGACACGATGGCTTACAGTGGCTTACCCGCCACGCCCTGGTGAAATATAAGCTCCACCAAGGTACTAGTAGTACACTAAGGTACACATTCGTCCAACTGTCGCAATATCTGTCTGAAGAAGAGGACCTTGCCGGGAAGAACGGAGCTCAAACGAAATCATCATATCCACAATCAAGTGTGTGCGCCACTTTCGCTTGCATACAAGAGATTGACGTCTAAGAACAGAAAAGAGGTCGTGGCGTCAGGCCCCCCGCAACAAAAAACGATCCCCACGAATAAGCCTCCGCCTCGAAATGTCAAACTCACCTCCTCTCTTGATCAACAACAACACGCCACATAAAAGAAGCGCGTGTCGGATTCAGTACATCAACCATTCCTATCCCTCTGTTGCCTTCATGAGTCACAAGTATACGGACACCTGTTCCTCGCAAGGATAGACAGCTTCAACTGACAACTTCAAGTCTACAAGGGACCGCAACGCCCTAGTTGAAATTGCACGCTGACCAAGTACTGAGGTCATCCGCGTCCGAGGGAGGATGATTACCGGAGGAGGGACGTCCTCGAATCGGATTCGCCACGGAGCCGGAGAGACCGAACACTCACCATGGGATCCGGTACTCTGGATTCACCGCATCCTCGTTGCGTTGGAGTCTCCATAGCGGTTGCCTGATCTCAGAGTCAACGAGACAAGGTGATCATCGTAAAGAATAGACTCGTCAAAGAATAGGCCAGACTCTTCCCTCAGAGCACACCCTAGTTAACGTTACCGTTAAGACTGAGAGGGAACAATAGCAGCCAATCATTGACAAGAGTCAAGGGAGAGGATTCGGTGCCTCGTCGCAGTTATAGACATCCCGCGGGTGAGCGCATTTTGCTGCAGGAGACCGAAGAGAGGCACCAGGAGTCAGGACACCAGTGTGTACCACGCTTGAACGTCGTGGTTTAAGTTAAGAGCACGAATAGATGAGCCTGCGCCGGTCGGCACGCCACGTTTTGAGGGCGAATTTGATTTGTGAGCGTGACCAAGTTCGGAATCGTATAGGAATCGTACTGAGGCTGTCCACTCACTCATCCACTGCCAGGGACTCTGGTGCGTCGTTGGAGCCGAACGAAACCCCCTACAACAAATTAGATATGGCAGATATCGTCCAAGTGAACAATCTCCTACAGGTGACAGCTCCTCGCGCTATAGAACATCACACCCATACTGATAAACGGCCATCATTCAGATACTGTATTGATTGACGACAAACACGTCTCGCTCACTCGCTATCAATCTGTCAGAACCAGGAACGCCACACACTCAGTGCACGTTTGTGTTCCGAGATAGAGGGACCAGTCAATATATGCGAATAGGGCGAATAGGCGAGCTAGAAAGTGTTACGATTGGACTAGGTCGACGTTTCAGAGAGACAGGCGAGGTGAGCCAGAACGCAAATGGTGGACTTATATGTACACTTATTTCACGAACTTTTTGCCTGCCGGTGCCATACTATGATCCAGGAAGTCAGTACAGTACCTGCACTGAAATCTGCCCAAGGCTGTCAGAATCAAGAATTACCGTAATGACACGGATAGTTCTCTGTAACTTGAATGTTACAGTCGGCGGAGGGCTGGAAATATTGCATGATTGGTTTGTGTAAAGATCCCAACGGACTCCCTTGTACAGTCACGATTTCAAGAGAAGAGAGAATGTAGTGAACCGGCGGTCTGCGAGTTCAAGATCCAGTCTCAGCCTTCGATTCTTCACTAGTAATGGAGACATGCAGGCAAGGGTGCTCTGAGTTATCATCTTCGGTGTAACCGGCTTACACGCTATGCTTGCCTTGACAGGACAGCGCTAAGAAGCTTGGTCGTCTGGAGTGGTCGAGAGATGATGATGAGCACAGACTCCCCGCTGTGCTGAGGTATCATCATTCGAGCACAGCTCTTGATATACAAGAAGGATTCCTCCGGCACGATACGATAAAGCTGTGCATCAGTATGAGAATGGCGGTTACGACGATGAACTTCGTCCCATCAAAGCCCGTTCTGACGTGCACCAACGAAACGTTCTCCGCCTGTTATACCGCCGATCAGCAGACTGAAGACCACCAAAACTGTGCCGGGCGCCACATGAATGGAAGCGGACCTGTGCGAAGGACACGTGCTGCCACAGTTTAGGGCACCGCACTTAAGAACGTCCTCAACCTTGGTTTCACACAGATCTAGAGGAGGCCAGCACTACTGACATCTCCCTATTATATATTGGCTGATGTCCGAACGTGAATACAAGTAGACCAAGAGTATGTTCAAGACCTGATGCGACGAAAGGCTGTCGGAGCTATCAAGGTTGAGTCAGTATACTCGATACATCTAAATTAAACAACACTGACCTACCTACACCATATTAGCCGCGTGAGGGCTGGCGCCAATGGTTTCGCTGTGCGACTTCTCCGTTGTCGCCAACCCAGCAGGCGCCTTATTATCCGTGTAGCTCTACAAAGTTTCCCATGAGCATCCAACTAGCCAACCACACGTCCAGGAGGAAAAGCACTAACCGGCAGAGTTTCTGGACTGGGTAGCAAGGCTGCAGACATCTCACCACCAACATACCGTGAAGAGTACCAGCGCCGGACCGACACCAAGATGATCGCCCCTACGATACCCATGATTTCCCCTAAACCACGCATGAATTCCCCTGCACCAGCTATGAACGACCTCATGAACGAACCTATGCCACCCATGAATGATCTTAGTACATCCCGAGGCATTGCAGTACGATACGAAGTACACACCGTATGTGCCCGTTCTGCGCAAGTCCTCCGTAACAGAGATCACAGCCAAATAAAAGCGCAGATTGCTCAGGACAAACACGACAAGTAGCCTCCACGCGCTATGTGTTGCGCAAGGCAGAAAATGAAGCGGAGCTTGATACTGAAATTAGACTCGAAACGGAAGAGGTGTGCGACTACGCACCAAATGAGAAAATGAGAAAGTATGTATACAACGCCATACTATGATCCCCCCCATCCGAATCAACGTCAAATAGAGGTCCGGCAGCCAATACCAGTACCAACACCTGCGTTGCTACGTATACGCCAGAGGCAATAACCTCCGGGGTTATGGTGAGAGCCTGAGGGCACTCCGTCAAGAGGGCATTGGCGATACACAACATTGCGAGCTCCAGAAGGATAATAGCAATTAATCTGAGGCCACTAAGAAACGATGGGGAAGGGTATGGTGGTGGCGACGAGACGGCGGTAGATTCGCCGGGTACTTTGAGGCTCGCGTTTGCCTGATGTTCTGAGATTTTGTCCATGATGGGAGGGAGAAGGACGAGAGCGTAGCAGTCGGTCTATTTTGGAGACCGGTCAGCCCGCTATCCACCTGAGTCGGGTGATGTCGCAAGAAGATGCTTGTGATCAGCGGACAAAACTAAGCCAATGGTGTCGGCAGCGGACCTATACTTTTGGAAAACGTACCTTGAGAGTGGAGAGGTCCACGTCACTCTCGAAATCGCTTCAAGGTCTTCGGGCCGCCACCGGGTCCAAGCGCCAACATCGACGGACAGAGATAGCGGCAGCACTGCAAGGCTCCTAATTTTCTGCTCCTGACCAGGCCAGTCTCGCGCTTCTTGTGAGCTGATCGTCGCATTAGAGGGAGAAACTTGTCTTCCTTTATATAAAGTCAAAACAACGAGGGAAATATTCCAGGCTTGTGATGGAGAATTACACCCGAATGCTTGTCGGGACTCGAAACCGTGCAGCGGTCTATGCTGAAACTCTACCTCCGGGTTTATACCAGCGATCTTGGGAAGTCCGACAGAGCGACGCGAAACCTGTTAGATACGCCGCTCTGTAAAAGTGTGATTTAGAGATTGCTCGGGAGGAGGAAAAAGCTAATCACCAAAGCATCAAACAACGTGAACGTCGACAGACATTTTGTTTACACAATCCTACAGATATCGTCAGGCTTTCTAAGATTCTTACCTATAGCAAGTGCGCAGGAGGGAATCAAGGTGTAGTTCATTGAACGTTGTGGTCCTAGCCAACTCCAAGCATTTCCTTCAGGATCACATCAATGACGCCAAAGACGTTTACTCACGCCTCCGCGGACTGTTCCACGACATACGAAGGGAAACCTACAAGGCGACGTGGTGGCAATGGGGGAAACTACAACGCAATCAATACGATGTCGATAAAATCGCCGGTGACGAGGAGCAGTGAGGACGTGTCAGATTGTCAAATGAGCTGAATTCACATCGTGTCGAGAGCCCTGTATCAGATAGTGACAAGCAGTACGTGTACGTCGTTAACAGCGACGGCTAAAGTCAGCAAGTGATGATGGCGGGAGACAAAGTAGCGGACCGGATCACTCCGCTTGTTCCGAAGGTTAAAACGCCCCCGTCCTAACCAGAGGATGATGGGTACCCTTCCTCTGCCTACATACACAACTGCTCTTTGTACTAACAAAATTGCTTTTTCGTGCAATGAGATTCTTGTTCATCGCCAGCATTCTTTAGATAATCTGCTGATACGTTCTGGGTACAACTCATCTTCCATGGCTCTTTTCAAAACACATCTCACTTTAACTTGTACTTTCTGGGTCAACTCTCATTCGAATCTCTTCTCTCTCATACTTTCGACACCGTAACTCCTCGGTGGCGATATTAAAGGGTATGCGAGAACCTCGAGGAAGTATAAGACGGCGCAGTACTGGTCGGTTCCGAATTCGCAAAATGTGGAAGAGAAACTTTATATAAATACACTATGTTACATGCTTGAAAGTACAAGGCAGAATCTAAGTGGCGACAAGAGTGTCGGGACTCGCAACCGGATACATTTCCTCGAAATCAGTGTCAGAACCGAGAATCTCAAAGAACTCGGCATATGTCCAATGACCACCCAGTGTGCTATCATCAAAAGTTGGTAGTTCAACCTCCTTGACGGGCGGAAGGCGAACCGGCGCCGGTGCTGGTTGGCGTCGAAGGGAGACAAAATTCCGTCGCGGGGCTAACGCATCCCTAACACGCTGTTCATGTACGACCTGAGCGCTAAATCCCGCGCAAAGTGCACGATGCAAGGATTCTACACGGTCCTTTAAGACGTGGAAGGTGTCGTTGGGAGCGGGTGGCTTCAGCGCCTTAATAAGGCTGGCCTTCTCCGCCTGCAGCGCGTTATCACTGTATCGAAGCCAATCGCTGTAGCTCGAGAACACGTCGAGTTCAAGGTAACATTTCTCTTTGGCTCGAGTGTCGTACTTGGGCGTCCGCAGGAGGGTGTTCGCGACGACGAGGATGAAGAAGACATAGAAGAGCGATTCCAGGTCGTGGCGGTAGAGGTGCACTGGCGGCGAGCTCGGATTTACATGAAACTCTCGCGCCATGAATGGACGCGTGCCTGTGCGCTGTTTCGACGAAGGCGACGTGCTGTCGCGGAACGAGGATAGATCAAAGTCGTTTAGGACACCGCAAATGCGCCCGCGACGTATATGGCACATAATGTTGCCTTGGCTGATGTCGCGGTGAAGGATGCGAGCCTGGTCGTAAATCCAGCGATGAACTGAACAGGTGAAAGTGAGCAAGCGTAAGAAAACATGGTTGGCTAAATGACGAACCTTGTAGAACATCGAAGAAGACTTGGGCATAGTCGATAACTTCTTCTAATTCACTCAGTTTGCAGAGTTTCTCGTGTACGCTGACACGCAAGACACGGTTCTCGTACGTGAAACGCGTATCATCAACGTAACATGTCGCAGGATCGTTAAGAAAGGCGGCCAGGCGACCTCCGACCTCATCAGGAAGTCGATCAAAGTCTTGGGAATGCAGGATATTGGGTACATGGTCCAGGACCCAGGCGGCATTCTGCGCCACAGCTTCCTCCCTGATGCGGTCGACGAAGGTAGCCTCGGACTTCCTGTCGGTGGGCGACCAAGTAATCTTGACGACCAGTATAGTGTCGGGCCACCTGTCGCTCTCCGCATTGACAATGAACGTGCAGCGCCCAATAAGGCCTGCCTGCCTATCGATAATCCGCCCGAGTTTAACCAAAAACGAGCCATCCTTGTCTTGCAGGCGGATGAACTGCCCGGATAGAATATTATGCAAATCCGTGCCAACCACTTCTTGGTACTTTGCGTAGTCGCGCATGTAAGGGCTGGGTTGGGGGAAGAGACGACCGATAATGCCGCCGCGGTTCTCGAGAGAGGCTTGCTGTGTCTTATACAGACAAACCTGGAAAAGCATGAACATGCGACGGTCGGAGCGGAAGTTGACCGGCGCAGAAACGGCGATGCATGAATGGTCGTAATACATGAGTTGGATTTCGTCGGTGCAGATCAAGGCGCCGAGGCTATAGTCCTTGAAGCCGCCTGCGGAAAGGGAGTGGAAAGCGTAGTTGGCACATTGATAAGCGACATCTTTGCGTTCAGCGGTTTCATCGTCGAAAGTCAGCTGCCGCTCAGCAGGGCTTGTGACGTCGGTGCGAGAGGGAGTTTTGGATGGGTCGGATTTTTGGCGTTTCGCGACCGGTTTGCTCGAGTCGGAACCGCGCTTTACGGCTCCAGTGGATGTAACAGAGGTGGTTTGAGCGTTGTTGAGAGCCCTCCTCAAGGCTGTTGAATCTCTAGGATCCAAACCTAGTAAAAAGAATCAGAATAGACGTTCGCATGAACACTTTAGCACGCACCCTTTGCGTCAAGAACAGTGGGGGCACCAATACCTCGATCCACCAGCATCCCTTTCTTGTACTCCAGGAACAGTATGAGCTGCTCCCAAGAGAAATTGTGCTCTGGTCCCTCAACATTGACCAGCTCGACGTCATTCTCGGATTGGAGCCAGAGATCGTGAAGGATTCCAGTCACGTCGGGGCAGAAATTCTGCTTCTCCGTGGCGCGCGTCCCAACGACGCGTTTAGGATCCTGGCGATATACGTAGAGGGTAGATGAGAGGTCAGCGCCGTCGGTTGCAGCAAGAACCGAGGTGGCCTGGTTATACGCGCTCGCGGCGGGGCCATAGCGGGTGTTCTCCTTTCCAGAAGTATCGCATGCAGCGAGATAATCATCCACCTTTTGCCCATAGGCTGTATCCGCTTGCAAAGCCTCCAACAAGCGCGTAACGTCGACGCTGGATTTCCAGTCCTCGGGAAGATTCAAGACCTTTTGTAGAAAGGTCTCAAAATGAAGATAGACCCTAGAGGTCTTGAGGTCCTCGGCAAGGTAAGGATCCGTTTCCTTTCGCGTAGACGCCGTCTGTTGGGTGATAATGCCTCGCGCGGAGGGTGTGCTCGTCAACGCGAGCACATTGGTGACGCTCTGACGACCTGGGGTGATAGCCGAGAGGTTGGGCTGCGGTATGATGGTAGAAGACCCGCTAGGACGATGACGATTAATGGTGGGAGTCGTGGGATCGTTGGAAGCCATGATGAGTGGCCAAGAATGAGGGAGAAAGTCAAAGAGGATAATGGCTGGATGCATTTTGCAATTTCTGCTTTTATATGTCCAGTCACGGGACAGCGCGCAGAGACAGAACAATGGAACAATGAGTAGGCGGCTCGACAATGGTGGTCAATTGCCAAGTTGGGAGCCCGTCACGTGGCCGCATTGTGGACGTTTCCCACACTCCTATCCACGTCCACAACTCTCACTAGCCAATTCACAAACCCGGCGAGATATGTGTATCCGGCGCACTGCAAAAACGAGGAATCAGACGTCTGAGTAGGAACGTCCCTGGATATGCCGAACACGCTTGGGCTCTAAGCTGTGAGTTTTCACTGCTTCATAGGTCTCATAGTATCGGCCGATAACGCGGAACAAGTTCTGTTTGTGCTCTATACACACGATGAAAAAAGTGGTGTGCGCTCAGTCGGCACGGGCTTCAAGATGACATTCTGTCCAAGGTATTACTTGAAGACATTCCGACGTTCCCTTTCGCTTGTCAAAGTAAGCGAGCTCCAAGGCCGAACCTTGGGCGAGGGCGAGAAGGAGTCCAAGTACAATCCAATTCATGAAGGATCAATAAACCAAGGTAACGTCGCCGAGTAGTATGAACTCTACAAATTGGTAGACTAACGTTATCCCTTAGTACTTGTTGTCGGAAATACACTCCTTTAAACAAAATTCCACGTCACTGGAATACGCCCCGCAGCCAACTTGGCGAGTTTCTTAAAGGCAGACGAAGTAAGATCGACGTCGCCGCCAGAGCATCCGGGACAGAGGTCCGCAACTTTGGCGGTGACACTCTTGCCGTTGTCTGGTAAGTTATCGGTCAAGCGTGAGCCGATAAAAATTTGCAAAGAACGTACGGTGGACCTTGATCTGGCGTCCGCAATTCGCGCCGTTCTTGTAGTGGGCGGGGGCCAACGCCACAGCGTGGTCCGAATTCTGGATTTTATGTCCGCATGCGCCAAAGTTGTTGTTGGGCGTATAGAAGGTGCCCAGGCGACGTCAGCGCGACGACCCAAGCGAAGAAAGCGAACCCACCGTCACCACTGAAGGCTTGGGCGGTGCCGAGCAGAGTGGCTAGAGCCAAAAGCTTGGAGAAAGAGAAGAACATCGTTGTAAATGGGTTGTGGAGTCTGAGTGCTGAGACTTGAGAAGGCTGGTGATGAATAAAGAGCACGAACCTCACCGCTTAAATACTGCTCATCAACTCTTTTGGGACTCACACGCCCAGCCGATATTTCGACCATCTCGTAAGTGCGGGATTGCACAACGACATTCTAGGTCCCTACTGGAATTGAATATGACTCTTTCAACCTGGGGTATCTGTTTCCCAACAATCACTGATGTTCCATGAACTCTGCATTGACGGACGGCGCCACAGCCGTGGCGTGAACGATGGTTGAAATCAAACCCATGCGATACGAATCGCAGTCTTCATCCACCTTGACAAAACGGTAATGTAACGAAATTTTCAGTTTTAAACAGTGGTTCAGTCACGCTGAACCCATCTTGTTCTTGTACTTCGTTATGCGAAATCCTACAAGACAGTCACCAGAATCACGCGCTACATGAGTCGGGTTCTACGGTGACAGGATCATACTTCAGAACAACATGTATCTCGGGAGCATGTAGAATAAGTAGAATGTTACCTTTGCACGAACTGCTGTTCAAGATCTCGCGAGGACAGAAGCACCAGTTGGCTTGCTGAGACGCGTGAGCACATGAACAACAGTTGTTGAATTGAGGAACCTCTAACTTTCACTCCACGTTCTATTCCGTGTCCTGAAACCTGGAACTACACCGCGATGCGGGATGCCCTGCCTTTGGTGCGTGACTGGCCCCCAAGTCATGATCTTAGAACCAATGCAGTAATGATATAGATCATTTTTGGGAAAGGCAGAATATACTCGATAGCAGGATCCAGCTTGGGTCCGGGAGTCCAATGCTCGAGTACATGTGGCGCCTAGAAAGCCGTGTCCCGTCATGCCCGAGACAGTGTTTATCAAACAAGGACACGACTTTGAATGTAGCGGGATGGACCAGACTGAACAGACTGAACAGTACTGTTACAAATCACAGTGTGGGTGAGTCGCACGGTTTGGAAACGTCTGATGACCCAACAATCCGAGCCACTGTTCCCAATATCACTGTAGCAGGCAACCTTTCTCACTACCCACGCTAGTCGAATGACCGATATGGATCTCCAGTGCCTCGTCCCAGTCCTCATGCGCAAATTGAAAGATGTCACACGCATTAGGAGACAGGTGCATTCATACTAGATCGTATCATGCGCAACCAAAATCCAAAAGCTCTCAGTTCGCGCCACGGATTCGCGCATAGGCAAGAGTCACCATTACCCTCACCGTCACTCCTTCCTAGCAGGTTTTCGGACATTCCACCATGCATCTAAAAAGCGCATCAATCACGAGTGAAGTAGACGGTAAGATGAAACCGCGCATACATCGCATAATCGGGATCCAAATAGCAGCAGGCCAGGTTGTTCTGGCCTAAATATCGACGTCAATCCACGTATGGTGCGCCACATCAACGAAGGAACGTACATCTTTGCTGTAACAGGATAAGTATCAGGACATCAAAGAGAAGGTAAACGCACAGTTGAGAGAATGTTTCCGCCTACAACGTCTTCATCAGTATCCGAAGCCCACGTTCGGCCAACGAAACCTGAACTCACATCGGTCGTATAACGCCGGTCCGTTTCCCTGTGCAGTAACAGCACGGAAAAAGGTGTCGCGAGAATGAAAGCCAATTCCAACATCGTTCGTGGTTCCTAGGTAGTATGAGGCAAGAAGACATCCGCGCCTCGTTGCGCCCGAGACAGTGTTTAGGCTTTCAAACAAGGACGCAGGCATCCGTCTTTGAATGCAGCGGGTAGATCGACCACATTGTTTGGAGTACCGGTGTAAAGAGTCAGTCGAAATGAAAACAGCGAGACAAGTACCTTGGCGTACTCTCCCCCGGATGCAGATACCCCGAACAAGCTCATGGAGCTTCTTCGTAACGGTGTCACCCTTCGGCAGCTCCTTGTAATTCAAACCCTGTACCTTGTGTTGTGCCCAGTCCAACCTCCACTGTATGGCGTCGATTAGGATGGCCCTCGCCGCTTTCTTCTGTTTCAATGCGAAATGAGCAGCTATCAGTCCAATCGGTCCCGCACCCCAGATGGTAATGTTATGATCTTTTCGACGCCCGTATCGACTACAGCGTGATACGACGCGCAAAGAACGTCACTAAGGTAGAGCCCTTTCTCATCCGATGGTACACGGACGTGTTCTGCTTGACCACCTACACCATACTATCAGTAAATTACAAGCGAGCATTTAGAAAAGAACTCACCAGCATAGCCGCCAAATGCGAGTACTCAAAGAAACCCGCGGTTTGCTTGACCCACATGGCCTGCGTCAATCTAGACGGATCCATCAGCACTTGCAGTCGCCGCACGCGATCTGGAACGACGTAGATTTAATGTACTGAGTCGGAGGTGAGACCTCATGCCGAACATGAGGCTGCCGATGCATAACAAAAGAAAAAAAAACTGTAGATTCGAGTCACTACCAGCGGCAACACCATAATGTCATTGACTAGCATATTCAAGGTACTATCTCTAAAAGGAAGTGAATAAAGGCAAGGTGTGTGATGCGTTCCGTACCAGTACTGGTCATGGAAATGCAGCGCCACATTGTACTCTGACAGGCGTGAGAAAACCTCTCCAACTTCGCCCCGCATGACGTTCTTATCGCCTATCTCTCGCAGCCTGTGACGAGCCTCCGCTCTCCTCCAGCAGATGCACTAGCCGTTGGTCAGCGAAGTCCCCCTCTTCCCCAGACCAATAAGCCAGCTGTCACTTTAGATGCTCGAACGGAAAGATTTCCACACGTCCGAATCGTGATACGTTTAGCATGATTGTACGCCAAAGAGCCGTCAATGTCGTTGGTCGAAAAAGTACTGCTGACGGTCCTTGAGCATCCACGTCCTGTTCAGAGTGTCGGCGGGCGCTAAATAACGGATAAAGACGTCCGTAGAGTTGACAGCGTCACCTTGCAGCTTGCTGGCATTAACAATTGTAATCCTGATGATGGCAAGAAGGAAAGGTGGCAAACCCTAACCCTAGTCCTGGTCCAGATTCCCTTTCTCATGCATAGCTTCAAGGACAAATAATTGTTACAATAGGTCAATAGACAAAAGTGGTGGCGGTGGAGTTGTGGTTTCGTCTAGATATTAAATACAGTGCATACTTGTCAAACTTGGATTCTGAAAGCTGGTGCAGAAGGAACTATATGCAGCTAATACTTTATCATCTAAACATGTGAATCTAGCGACCGAAGCGACGCGCGACGTGCAAGCGGGAGGGATTGCTAAACTGATTGCGCACGACCAACGCAAAGAACCCATGACTCGCATCCAGTGTCAGTTTCTAAGAGTGAACGTTAACCAGATGATATGATTCTAGTAACTAAGAAAGTACGCACGCGTTACTTTCAATGTGAGCTCAAGTAAATTCCTGCACTTCTGTATCTGATCAAGCGTCGTCTTGGAGGCTGCAGTA
>QLPD01003051.1:0-13527 GCA_003314085.1 Hymenopellis raphanipes
GTCCTCCTCCTCGGAAGGGGGATACGCCGGAGCGAACGCTTTCAAGCACGAGCGGAATTAGAAGACCGCTTGGCGTGGTGCGGGAGAACTCCTGTTTGAACGAGGTGAAAGACTCGACATCCCAGAGACGTAATGGTGTGTGATAATAGCGCTGGCGACACCGAGAGACTTGAACTCGGAGCATCCATACGCCGAGGATACCCAGCAGAATTGTTGTAGACATGTCGGCGAGTTGAGCTGGTACAATAGTGGGTCCCGGCTGTGTTTCATGGTTAGACACGAGCACAAAACACTCGGTAGGGATCTGCATTCTATTCACCGATCCTTCAAGGGACCTGAAGGGCAGACATACTTAGTGCGAGGTGAGGGTGAAGAGCGAGACTCACCTCGTCTCCCCATTGAATGAACGGAGCAGATATCTATTTTGACATGTAATGATAAGAACACACGTTGTGTTAGAGGTAAAGAGTCCTCGAACCTTTGCAGACGGAGGTAATCTCGAAGAAGCGGAGTCTTTGAATTAGTTCCCGTGCTACACATTTTAAGGTAGATCCAATGAATGGTTGGCGCCTCGAGTTCATACCCCTGAGAATCTCGGAGTGTAGCCCGGGAAAGATGCGTACATTTCGCTGGTATAACAGTATCCCGCTGCTATGACTCTTAAAATAGGTCCTCATGCCTACTACGAAGCAAACAGACTCCAGTTGACGAAAGAAAATCATCACCACGAGATAATAGAAGTGCAGGGGACGACAATGAGGTGGCGTCTCATGGTAGGCAGGTAGCTCATGCACAACGTAAGATTCGAATAGTTGGCACGCCATCGTATCGTAGTCTGTCAGTCCCAGGCATGGCGCGATCCGTTCTGAAAAGCGCTGACCGGAAATCCGAAAAGTTCAAGGCAGGACTGAGAGCAGTGACCGGGTGGATAAAAAGAACAGAAAAAAATTTAAGTGGGTGATACCCTGCATCTTGGTGTCCAGCTACTTGACGTGTAGTCTCGATACCCGACTTTATGGCGAAGGGAAGACAATCGTTCACTTCTATTATAAAGTCTGGTCTTTGATGGGGGACCTTAATGGGCGGTGGCTATTTCAAATGTCGGAGTTGAAACGGCACCACGGCAAAATGGGTGCAAAGCTTTGGTGGCTGTGTGTAAATTCTTCTGCCATAGACCACACCTGTACGCGCTGTATACCAATAGGGATACGCGTTTGTTATACTCTCGATACCGTCCGATACTGAGATGGAGCCTGATGAGGCCGACAAAAGCGATCCCGTCCCATCGACGCGCCGTACACCCACGCTATCAACCATATCCTTGGAAGGAAGGAAGGATGGTCATAACGCCATTCATTCTCTACTATTTAGACGTCCCCAACTACCCCGTATGACTCCCTCACCGTCTGTTACTAGCAGAACATGAGCTCTAACGCCCGCTGCGAGTGATCCTGCTCGTCCATCACAGGAGTTGGCAACCCCGTTCGCGTCCAGGCTTTTTGAGTCACCGCTGGGCGCGACAAAGCGCAATATTTCACTGGCGTAATGCCAATATCAAGAAAAGGATCGTCTTCTACTATAGTACTTGGTCTTCGCGTGTTTGAGAAACTTGGCCTCTCCACAATCAGTGCATTTCTGTAACGCCTTTTCAGCGGGTGCTAAAACACTCCTCTAACGTACATCCTTTCTCGCATGAATACGAAGTGCGAAGAGAAGAAGACCGCATGATTTGCCGTCGCCTTATTCGGGCCGAGCTCTTTTTCAAACTCCGAGCCACCGCGCCCTAACACCCCCACTCAAAGCCAAGACTACTTGACGTGAGTCAGGACTTGTGCGCCTGTAGATGAAGGGCAAAAACACGTTTCGGCAAGCGGCCCGCAGACCGTTGCACGTTGTGACGAGGTCACGTAACGCCTCGTCGGACATAGTCGGATGACATCGTTTCTTCGGATGAGGAATACAGACCGCCATTATCGCCTCCCAGAATGCTCCCCTGTACGTCACTTGCCTAGTTCAAATTTACGCTTCATAGGAATTGCCTGCCCTGTCTGCGAGGCACTGGTTCTTGAAGGCGGCCGTCGCCGCAGACAGGAATTGCGCAAGAAAATGCGGTGATTCTACACGGCCGCAAAGGATCTTTTTCCGACCAAATATTGAGTTGGCAGGACTCCTACTGCGTTCACCACCTCCACTACATTCGTGTTAATGCTGGACGGCCGCTCGCGCGAGTTGGATGAGACTGCTTCAGGATGGTGAGC
Source organism: Hymenopellis raphanipes (assembly GCA_003314085.1). Taxonomy (NCBI): domain Eukaryota; kingdom Fungi; phylum Basidiomycota; class Agaricomycetes; order Agaricales; family Physalacriaceae; genus Hymenopellis; species Hymenopellis raphanipes. The sequence continues at coordinate 2,259 of QLPD01003051.1, forward strand.
GTGTCATCTGTAGTTTGCCGTGATTGCGGGATGAATTGTAGTGGTTTCAGGAAAGGAGAGACGGACAAGCGGCTTCGAAGAGGTCGACAAGGAGGTAAGCGATGCTCAGAGCATCCGATTGTTGGCGTGATGTTTGTACGCCGGCTTTGGCCAGTATTGGTATAATCGCATCGGCCTCGAGTGGGAGTAAATCGAGTAATGCCATGCTGCGAAGCGTACATCTCCAGAGGATTAAGGGCGAGCAAAAAATAAGGATGTATATTTCGGTTAGGAATATTCTATCGCTATGCTTTGAGAGTTAGTGGGAGATTGGATAGGCTTAAACATTCTAATGAGAATGGCGGTCATGACGGCCCTCCCGACCTGTGAAGGAAAGGTCGAGATAGAAAAAAGTACAGCAATTGCGCAGACTTTCACGGGCAAATTAGAGAAGATTGTTTACTTGAAGAGCATCCAGAATCCTCGAAAGCTTCGCAAAGACATGCAGACAAGTTCAGTAAGAAAGACGGGCTGCTCATGAAAAACGCTGAAGCAAAATCCCCAGGCTTTATACGATGTTTCGTGCGCGCATTAGGTAGCAGTCGAATAGGTCGACTCTCATGTTTGGAACGTGTGCTGCAGGCGCCAGGAAGTCAAAGCACCACGTGATCGTACTTTTTTTTGCTTCCCGCCATGAGGCTCCCGTCGTTTGGTCTCGCGTAAGATCATCAACCAAGCTGTACGTGCTCCTGCAGCTAAACTCTCCGTTGGCGTCGCACCCGCCTCCCGTCATGGCATCCACTTCGTCCCATGACCTACGTAATGCTGCGTATACAGCCGGCTTGCTGGCTTACTCACTCGGTCGCTGTGGAATCCTGCTGACTCATTTCAAGCCCTTATCATTTAAAACGATCCTTTCGTCCTGAATCGCTACCACTATTATGGCTGAGAACGAGAAGAAAATCGAATATGGTACGTCCGCTCTTTTCCCTAAAAACGAGACAACCGAGTCTGACGTTTTGGTAGTGCGTCTGGGAAAATCGGGATTGAAAGTATCCAAAATCATCATGGGCTGCATGTCTTTCGGGAGCCCGGCATGGGACGACTGGGTGATGGACAGCGATGAGGGTGTGAAGCACGTCAAGGCAGCGTGAGTAGATCCATATCCTTCTCTTTCGCATGGGACCCCTATGTCGCTTACACTGACAGCTACGACGCGGGTATCAACGCGTTCGATACCGCCGATGTCAGTGTCTATCCTCGCGTCGGATCTCCGTAGCTCACTCATGATTGCAGGTATATTCCAATGGCGAATCGGAGAGGATTTTGGGGAAGGCGATCAAGCAGTACAAACTTCCCCGGGAGGAAATAGTCGTTCTCACCAAGGTATGTACGACGTGGGGCTTTGCTGTTCATTTACAAAGTATAATATGGTTTAGCTCTGGGGCGCGGTGTCTACACAGAGCGTTGGTGATAAGCTGTCCTGGGCACCCGGACTCGATAACAAGGGCTACGCCAACCAGTATGGCTTGAGTCGTAAGGTATGTATCTGGACGTTCGCCTGGGATGTACCATTGAACTTCCATCCCGCTGTAGCATATCTTCCATGCGGTCAAAAACAGTCTCGAGCGTCTTGGTCTGGATTACATCGATGTTCTACAATGTATATGTTTTACGCTTCAATGTTTTTTTTGTTCTGACATATGGTAATAGGCCATCGCTTTGATTACAATACACCCATCGAGGAGACGGTGCGTTTCTGTTCTTGTCTGCTGGTATGTAGTTACAGGTTAACTCGGCCTGTAGATGGAAGCTCTCCACGACGTTGTGAAAGCCGGTTGGGTCCGCTACATCGGGATGTCGTCCTGCTACGCCTACCAATGTGATTGCATTCTCCTTCCCACCGTCGACTCATTGCTAATAACGTTGCCGCACAGTCCATATCATGCAGAGTAACCTTGCTTGTTTGATCGGTTCCAATCTGCAGATGCTAACCTCTTCACTGTCCAGATTACGCTATCACGCACAACCTGACGCCATTCATCTCGATGCAGAACCATTACAGCTTGGTTTATCGAGAGGAGGAACGCGAAATGTTTCCCACTCTTCAGGTACCCAGGACTATTCCTATCCTCCACGTATAGATTGCTCACGCCTTATAGCACTTCGGCGTGGGATCGATCCCATGGTCGCCCCTCGCGCGCGGATTACTCACTAGGCCGCTGTCTGAGCAGACGAAGAGAGGTAACACCGATACGCACGTCGCATTTGCTCCTCTTCTGACAGGGCACGGGCTGATTGTGTTCATACTTAGGCTGCACCAAGTTTATAAGAAGAACGATTCTACGAACGGCATCATCAACAGGTACGTTTCCTGTACTTCTGAAGAGAATACAATTGGAACTCGCGTGTAGGGTTGAAGAGATTGCGAAGAAGAAAGGGGTAACTATGGCCCAGCTCTCTTTGGCGTGGGTTCTTAGCCGCCCAGGTTCGTTGGCTGAGATAACGTTGTCGGCTGGACTAATCATCTGCGAACCCATCCAGGTGTCACGGCACCCATTGTTGGAACGTCGTCGATCGAGAACTTGAAGGAGCTGATAGGTCAGTCGTGTCCGCCTTCCTTTACGCCCTCGGTTGACAACGTTCACAGCCGCAACGCACATCACACTGACGGATGAAGAGAAGAAGTACTTGGAGGAGCCGTATCAGACTCAAGCCATTTTCGGTCACATTTAAATTCGGCATGAAAAATGAATTCATACGTCTCTGTTTTCTTATCAGTTGGAGCACGCAAGTTCAGGAGCGGGCAAAGTACTACTATCGAGTATCCCACGACTTGTTTCCCGGTGTTCAGTTTTTCTGGAATTCAGTGTTTTCGTTTCCAACATGAACTTCGCTTGCTTCGCCGGTAAAAGTCTCGTTCACCCAGAATGTGGTGTCGAGTCTGCGTTTACGCCAAATATTTCACAAGTCCCATGAGTGCCCAACGCCCCTAGTCTTAGATTCATACAAGGGGAGGTGTTACCTCAGAGTACATGGTACAGTTGGTTTATCCCGCCTCCTTAGGATGTAGGAGGTGTTGGGCTTAATTCCCAAGGTGTCCATGATGGGTTCGACGTCAACTTCTGACTTTTTGTTGCGGCAAATCATCCTGAAAGTCACCAAATCATCCTGAAAGTCACCAAGTCCGACAGCACTGTTCTAAAATGCAGGTTGACCAAGTCTGAATTGGAGCGAAGACGGATGGCGAAGAGTTGAATGAGATGTGAGTTATTTCTGCATCCCATAATTATCGCCACAGCGTGAGAAAAGTCAGCTGAATCATGGCTGACAAGGCACATGGTGTAGTTGGTTTATCACGCCCGCTTAGCATGCGGGAGGTATTGGGTTCCATTCCCAATGTGTCCAGGGACTGTATTCATAGAACTGTTTGTTCGTTCTTTTTGTGCAGCGCGCAAGTAAGTTGGAGTTGCTCACAATCTACAGCCTTGCCAGGTCGCGTTCAATCTAGGAACAGTTCTTGCTGGGATCCCTTGTATTTGTTTACAAGGTGTGTTGTGGCGTCGTGTGGCGTTCTTCAGTACATATTTCTTTCTTGGCTCTTAGCAGTTTGTAGGCTGGACAATGCCTCTTGGAAACCTCCGAGGACGCGGTGTAACAGATCCAGCCCTCTACTCTAACTGCACTGGCTTCAACAGAGAATTTGTAGTGCGGGCTTCAGTCAAGCTTCAGTACACGGTGATGGAGCTTTGGCACAAGAGTAGGTGTGCCTGATAAAAGATCTTATCGAACTGGTACGACTTTGGATGCAGCACATTCTCGATACAAATGTTTTATCTGCGAAAACGCGTTCTGAAAAGGATGATGGTTTCCGACGCGTGGTGGAGAGATATTGAGTCCGCATGGTGGTCATCAAGTCGAGTAACGTTCGACGGGGATTGTTGCTAGCAGCCGTCATCGTTGCCGTTGTCGTAGGGGTACGACTCCCTTGAAGGGTTTAGAAAAATGACCGCTCTCGATTGCGACGTACTAGTCATTCTACGGGATATGTTATAATGGCGCATAATGTTGTCAAATCACTAAGTCAGACTCATCTGACGATTGCCTATGACTCTTAGGTGTTGCCGGAACGTACTCGAAGGTACGACGCCAAAGCATCAGTCAGCACGAAACGTGCCACAGTCGGACATTGTAGAAACTTCTAGAATAATTTCTCAGAGTATATAAACACAGACTTTGTAGCTAGTGTAATAATAATTCTCTCCTCTTAACCATCACTGTCCTCGCTGCTCGCCAATAGGTTATGGGCCCCGAGCCCGCCTAAGACAGTCGATCGAGAACCCCACGTTCATTTGCGTCGCATCCCCGTAGAGTCGGGTAGTGCTCCGGGTTGGATCCGCATCCACGAGTTGTGTCCATTGTGTTGTATCCCTGTGGTAGCTTGAGCTAGGGTTTGCTCGCTCCAGGTTGATTAGAAGAAGAAGAATTATATCGACAGCGTTGTATCCCCGTTGGAACGGAGTCGTTCCGGGTTTTGATCCGCTTGTTATCGTTATCGCGCCGTATCCCCGATCTGCTTGAGCGAGGCTCGCATTGGGTTGATCTACACATCGTTTGCCGCCACCGTTTTCATTATGTCTGACACTACCGCCGTGTCCGTTTATCGCATTGATTTCCTCAGGGGGAGCGAGAATTACCCTGTATGGAAAGTCAAGATCATCGACATCCTGACTGACCAGTCACTTGAAGAGTACATCGAGGACACCGCCGCCGCGCCTGCTGATACTTCACTCGTAGCCGCGTGGAAGAAGAAGGATCGCAAGGCACTTTCCACCATCCGTTTACGTGTCTCCGATCACGTACTCGTTCACATCGCGAACGCCACATCTGCGAAGGAAGCATGGCAAACCCTTCGCAACATGTATGAGGCGAAAGGCCCTACAGGCATCGTCCTCGCGCGTCGAAAGTTTTTCCGCGCCCAGTGCTCTGAAGATGGAGATATCGAGGAGCACATCCGTGTCATGAGAGGTTATCAGTCGGAACTGATCTCCCTCAAGCAGACAATCTCGGAGGCTGACTTCTCTGTCACCCTCCTGACATCCCTCCCTGATTCATGGAATCCATTTATCTCATCCATCCCCGACGATTCCTTGAACGACTCATCAAAAGTCATTGCACGCATTCTCGCGGAAGTAGCTCGCTTACGCGAACGCGCTTCTCAATCAACCGCCCTTGCCGCCGTCAACCGCACCAATATCGAGTGTTATAAATGTGGCAAAAAAGGTCATATTGCTGCTGATCACTACAAGCCAGGATTCCGTCGCCGCCAGCAGCCCACGCCCGAATCAGATTCAAGCTCAGAATCGGATTCGGAATCTGACGCGTCTCGCGCGCGTCACCCACCACCATCACGCCGTCGCCGAGGGAAGTCTACCCACGCGCACATCATAGGTGCCGAAGATTACTCAAACTCGGACGACTTCGCATTTGTGAGCATACCTCGCAGACAGGCACCGGGATCTCCACCGAGATCATTCAATCCACTGCGCACGCGAGGACACCCACCTGAACATTGCTGTACTGACCATCCAGGAGTGCTGTGGCGTCGAGGGGGAGTGTTGCCGGAACGTACTCGAAGGTACGACGCCAAAGCATCAGTCAGCACGAAACGTGCCACACTCGGACATTGTAGAACCTTCTAGAATAATTTCTCAGAGTATATAAACACAGACTTTGTAGCTAGTTTAATAATAATTCTCTCCTCTTAACCATCACTGTCCTCGCTGCTCGCCAATATTAGGTACGCCACGTTCATACCTGGCTGCAACGACGGAACTGACATCTAGCTGAGTGCCGTGTATCCGGAGACGGCTCTAAGTCACACGCCCGAAGAAACCATTTCATGTAAGTTATAAATCAGCGTGCTGAGCAGTGGGTGGACGTAAACATATCTGTACCTTACGATAGGTGCACGGCAAGTGCACCGTTGCGTCCAGCGGAATAGAATACCACGCGTTTCAAAGAGAAGGAGAATATCCTGCCATGCAAAACGAGGGGTTTTCCCGTAGACTGAGGCTGAAAAATGTTACCGATATCAGGCGAGAGAAGAAGAGGGCACGAAGAGCAGCGTTGCACTGGAGGATAACTAGTTATGACGGTTTCTGATAAGGTTCGGCGATCGGGCCGACATGCCGAAAGTCAACCGCAACATCCATCGTCCCCAAACAGTCGAAGTTTTTGGTTCATACAGCGCTGCTATACCTACACCTCTGGGCACAGTAGCGTATGTAAACGCGTATCAGTTAACCGCGCTATCCGTATAGATTGAGACTTTTTCTTAAGGATGAATTACTTCTCGCCTCGTTGATACCGCGCAACGGTAGTGCCGAACAGAGAAAGCTCTACGCCAATTCTCAACTCCCGATAAATCAAACTACCAGGATCCGCGACTTCCCGTTAGCAAATCCTACGTGTCATGTTGTGAGTCCCTGTCAATCTTACTTTTGTTCCTAAACGAGTCTTTTCATTCCGTTCCCTTGTTCTTCTTTACTTTTGGCCGAAAAACTTATTGTTCTCTAGATGCTCATTAAATACCATAAAAGGGATGACCTCTGTTTGTTTCCGTATAAGTATCGCCAGACGTATTCTGTCTGATTCACGAGTCGTTACACCCGCCACAAACACACACTCACGACTAAGATTCCTCACCAACAATGCTTGACGATAATACGACCACTCCCACTTCGAGTACCCCTTCGAGCGAACCCCAGAGTCCAAACACAGACGATTCATCTGATACTAATCCTCTTGACCCTGGCATCCCGTTCCCTACTATGAATGGCTCCTCCGCCTCACTTATGAACGATATCATCATGCCCTGCTTTTTGTTTGTCATCTGCCACATCCTCACGCGGAATTGGATTATTGCAGCCGACGATGCTCGGTGTGCGTCGTTTCTGAACCAAGTGACTCAACAGGCCGCCACAATGGCAGCATCTGCAGGGGCTAATGACTCTACGGACGCCGCTGTTTCTGTTCGCGTTGACTTGAACGTGAACGAAGAAGAAGACGCAGGTGAGCATCGCGCGTTCTTCTTCGAGATCGCTACTGATCTGTTCATAGAACCCGTCGATTCTCAAATTCCCACTGGCGCATCAACGGACGCATCTGCGGCGGCTAATGAATCTACGGGTCAGAATCCTCCTTCTGGCGAACCATTATCAGATATCATTGATGATTCTCAAATTTCCAATGCCACGGCGGGAGATACTACGAGTCAGAATCCTTCTTTTGGAGAACCATTATCGGATGCCGTTGAAGCTGTGTATGTTGACGCGAACGTGAACAGAGAAGAACACGCAGGCAAGAATCGCGCGCCATTTTCCGAAATTGCTGCTGATTTGCTTATAGAAGCTGTTGATTCTCAAATTCCCAATGTCGCCGTTGGAGACACTATTGCTTCGTCAGTGACGAGTCAGAACCCTCCCTCCGTCGAAGCATTATTGGATATCGTTCACAACCCTCCCTCCGTCGAACCTACATCGGATGTCGTTGATGCTGTTCATTTCCACGCGAATACGAATGAAGATGAACACGCAAGTGAGCATTGCGCATCGTTCTCCGAAATTACCACTGCTCTTTATATAGAAGTCGTCGATTCTCAAATTCCCACTGTCGCCACATTGGACGCATCCGCGGCGGCTAATGAATTTACGGGTCCGAATCCTTCATCTGGGGAACCATTATCAGATACCGTTGATGATTCTCCCAATGCCGCGGCGGGAGACACTCCGAGTCACGCGCTTCATTACATACCCGGCAGACTTTCCTCTGGAGAATCAGTTTCGGATGTCGTTGATGCTGTTCCTATTGACGCGACCGTGCATGCAGAGGAGCACGCAGGTGAGCATCGCGCATCGTTTTCTGAAGTTTCCACTGATCTGTTTATAGAAATCGCCAATCCACAAATTCCCGCTGCCGTGGAGGGAAACGCCGTCGCTTCGGAATTCTCAGCTACGAGCTTGGCTACGCTTCAGAACCCTCCCTCCGAAGAATCAGCTTCAGACGTCGTTGAGGCTGTTCCTATTGATGCCAATGTGAACGAAGAAGACCACGCAGGTGAGCATTACGCGTCATTTTCTGAAGTTGCTACTGATATGTTAATAGAAACCGCCAATTCTCAAATTCCCATTGCCGCCACAATGGATGCATCTGCAGCGGCTATTGAATCTACAGGTCAGAATCCTCCGTCTGGAGAACCATTATCGGATATCGTTGATCATTCTCAAATTCCCGATGTCGCGACGAGAGACACCGCTGCTTCAAGTTCTTCAGCTACGAGTGAGAACCCTCCATCTGGAGAACCATTATTGGATGCTGTTGATGATGTTCCTGTTGACCCGAACATGAACGAAGAAGAACGCCCAAGTGAGCCCCGCGCGCCGTATTCCGAAATTGCTACTGACCTGTTTATAGGAACCGACCAGCCCCAAATTCCTACTGCCGCGGCGGGAGACTCTACGAGCCAGAATCTTCCTCCTGAAGAACCAGCATCGAATGTCGTTGATGCTGTTCCTCTTGACGCGGATGGAGGCGAAGAAGAATACGCAAGCGAGCATCGCGTGGCGTTCTCTGAGATTGCCACCGAACCCGTCAATTCTCAAATTCCCAATACCGCGGTAGGAGACACCGCTACTTCAGATTCTTCAACTACGAGTCAGAACCCTCTTTCTCCTGTTGACGTCAATGTGAACGAAGAACACGCAGGTGGGCTTCGTGCGTCGTTTTCTGAGATGGCCACTGATTTGTTTACAGAAACCACAGATTCTCAAATTCCCACCGCTGTGCTCGAAGACGCCACCAGTACGTGTACGCGCCTTAATCCACAGGGTTTTCGAATTGAACTTTGTCATTCAGCTCTGATTGTGATACCTGAAATGGAATCTGAACGATGGGGAGACTTCTCCATACACGAAAGCTCCTTCACACCAGTCTCGGCTCCGACCCTGGAGACGTCAGCGCGTTCCGTGTTGTCTGCAGTTCTGGAGAGTCTTCGGGAACGTGACTTCACACCAGTACCACTCACGTTGACACCAGTTATGGATGCCGATGGATGGTTCATGGATAACACCGGCCGTTACATCCATAGGTCTTCATTCCGCAATACGTTGCCCCCCTCGCTCGATAATCCCGCGCCTATCATATCGGTCGAGACCCCAGCGCCTATCATACCACCGACGCCATCCACAGCACCACAAAGTCTCCCGGAATTCACTCGAGGGCCAACGGAGACTACGGCGAGTCGGGATGACACACCAAGTGGTTCAGGTCCGGGGTTGGCTCCTGACGCCGAAGCTTCGTCGTCGTCCTCACCACCAGCTGATACGGATACAGTGCCTCCTACACCCCCAATTCCAACCGCGGCGCCTTCTTCCAAGGAAGTCGATTACAGACACATGATGAAGGAGATGAAGAGCATAAGAAGGCTGGTGATAACGCTGCTGGTGATGATGGTTTTGCAGTTCATATGGTTATCATATAGTATGGACTCACCAAAGTGCCTCTATCTCACTTAGGGAGGTTTGTACACGTGCTATGATAGTAAGTATGGACCATGGTAGAAATCGATGAGAGAATTGTCTTGTGTCGGTCGGTACGCGTCTACCTACATAGCTTACCATCGGACTCGGCCTTCCGCCAAAAGGTCCACAGACAAACGACGATAGGCGCACCATTCTATACTAAGTATGTTACGTGTCAGGGGTGAACTTGTTGTCGCGTTAGGCTCGGATGCAACTCGTTTAGGAATATTGACCGTCTGTGGACCTGCCAGCAGCACACATGGTGTAGTTCGTTTATCGCACGCACCCTAGATAAATGCGGGGTTCAATTCCCAATGTGTTCTATGACTGGATTGGTAGTCGCGTTAATGTTTTTGGGTCCGGACGAGCACCACGAAGAACTCTGTTTGAGGTGGAGTTCAAAGCTGGGTTACTACAAGGTTCCTAGTCTATGCTTCCTTTAACCAACACTGTAGTAAAGTTCATTCGTTAACCTCTGAAACACGCTACGGATGATCCAACGCCTGGCTACACTACGCCTTATTCATCAATTGCTGTCCTGCTTCCCAGCCGTGATCCATTCGACATCTTACACTTCATCCCATTTTGTACAAAAGGCGCCCCAAATATAAGCGCCACCCCACTTACGCTCCGTCGTACAATAGCACGCATTCTAAATCTCTATTTCCAACTCTCTCCCTACTCACCTCCCTCACAACCGAACCCACACACCAGCCAACGAAAAAGAACAAATTTAAAACTAATCTTAAGCATCGCACATCACGTATCCTAATCCTACTCCTACCTCACCTCACCTCGGGGGCGTATACCGCCCCTGCCCAACAAAAAAACCCGCCTGCGGAGGCGGCGGCGGGGGCATCCCATTCCACATCTCCTGCGGCTGCGGCGGCGGCGCCCACCCCGAATAACCCCACTGCTGCTGCTGTGCAGACCCCCACACCGCGCCCGCAGGCGCCGTATTCCGCCGCCCCCCAGCGCTCCCCACAATCTCGTCCTCCTCCTCCACGAGCGCCTTGCTCCCGAGCTTGGGCGACGCAGGAGACGCCGTCCCGCTCCCACCCGTATGACTCGAAGACGAAGACGACCCAATGACACCTGGGAACGCACTAGCCGATGAAGACGATGGAGGAGGTGCGATAATTCCGGCTGAGGATGATCCGATGACACCTGCAGATGAAGAGGAACCGATAACGCCTGCAGAGGAAGAACCGATGATTCCAGCGGATGAAGAGCCGATGATCCCAGCGGATGAAGACCCGATTACGCCAGCCGAGTTAGGCGGGGGCGGGCCGCCACCGATAACACCCACACCCATAGGCCGCGCTATCGGATTCACGCTCGCCCGTCGCGGTTGCGGTGCCGGCATCATCGGTTGCTGCTGCTGCTGCTGTTGGGGTGGCGGAGGAGGCGGCACGAATCCGCCGTTCACGAAGCGCTGCACGGGGACCATACCAGGATTGGGCGTAGGCGGCATGTACATGGGTGGAACGTACTGCTGTTGCTGAGGAGGGGGAACAGGGCGCTGCGCTTGTTGGGGGATGGAGTAGAGTGGCGGCGGTGCGGTCTGCTTGCGTTGTGGCTGCTGTTGTTGTTGGGGCTTGGGAAGGATCTTCTTGACGCCATTCGCCTGGGGGGCTGGTGTTGGCGCTGGCGGGGGCTTGGCGGCGGCAGCCTCCCGTTGTTTGCGCTCCCGCTCCTTGCGATCGCGC
>QLPD01003053.1:0-19794 GCA_003314085.1 Hymenopellis raphanipes
TAAATGCATTGTACTATTATGACAAGAAGACTCGTGTACTCTTACTCTGTTCGTATATTCTATAGACCTTGTTCATCGGTATCTTTGGCCTAGACGCCAAAGTCGTTGAATCAATTCGGTGAGTATGAGTATGAGTGCTAACCATCCCTGTTACTTTAATAGTATCAGTTATGGCTCCTGCGCCAGCGTGTCCCGGCGACACGCCCGCGGCCGCCAAGCAATGTCGATGATCCTGTCTACCTCTGGTCATGTCGAGGTTGAATCACGTAGAAGTCATGTCCTGACAGCAGAAGAATACCTGGAATCGTTCGCACTGGACTCATGATCGTCTAAGCTTTTAAACCAACATTCAGTCTACAACGATTGGCCAATTTGACCGTGCAGCAAGCACTATACCCTCAAGACTTGGCATTCCTGGGCTTTTCATGCTCCACGTCTCCAAGAGTCCACCTTCCAATAATTTTGCTAAGAAACCACATGAGAACACATCACAAACGGGTTGAAGGAAAAACACCCACTCAAACACAGCCATAGTCGTCCACTTCCTATTATCAGCCTGAGGGAACACAAGTGACCGCGGTCCATAGAACACCTCATCATCCACCTCATCCAGTTTCCTAGGCAAACAGTGCATAAACTTCCAGTTGGGCTTTGCGCCTCCTTCACGACACAGCGCTTCGGTTACTTGGTACCCGTCAAAGTCTTTTAGTCGCTGTGCCTTTTCCGCTTCCTGGCCCATAGATATCCAAGTGTCAGTCATGACCACGTCCGCGTCCTGGACAGCTTCCTTCGGGTCCGTACCCCACCAAATGCCAGTATCACAGCCAAGCTCCTCGACACGCTTCCACACCTCTGGCGGCGCGCGATACTTTTCGGGGCTCGCCACGCGAAGTTTATGGCCCAGTCGCGGGTAGGTAACAAGCATATCATGCAGGACATTCGCAGAGTCGCCGACGTACGCGACAGTGAGAGGCCGCAGCTCCTGGAAGGGTTTCCAAGTTCCTTTTCGCAATTCGAGCTTTGGCTTCTTGACTTTTTCTGGATCAGACAAGTCTGCGTGGTCGTGTAACGTCAACAGATCGGCAAGAATTTGGGTGGGATGCCAGAGTGACGACAAGGCGTTCACCACGGGTACAGGCGAGTACTGTGCCAGTTCCTCAATTTCCGAATGGTCACCGACCCGCGCAAAGATACCCTCGCACATACCACCGACAACGCGCGCCGTATCCCTCGGAGACTCGTTCACGCCCAGCTGGATATCGTCCCGACCCAAAAACAGCGCCCGCCCACCGAGCTGGGCAGCGCTCGTCTCTGAGGCCACCCTCGTCCGCGTACTGCGCTTGGAAAACAGCAGCGCGACCGTCTTGTTGAACAGCGACTGCGACGGCAGCTTCATTGACTGGCGTCCCTTCTGTTGCGGCGTAGACGGCGCCAGCCATGGCAGAGATATCTGTTTTTGGTGGTGGGCGTGTGTGAGCAGCCCCCGAATCTGGTTGACGCTGAGGTCGGCCAGTGTCATAAGATGGGGAGGCTTCATGGTGGGAGTAATCTGTGATGTCACGACGGGACTTACTCCCGACCACCACCATCAAGGATGGCGGTCTTTCAACGCAAACCATTCAACGCCAAGCCCCCTTCGAAAATAAACAAAATGATACACAAGAATCCTCTAATCTTCGGAATCCCCTTCTGCTTACTCATGGTCGGTGCGTCCTTCGCACTGACGCCGTTCACGCAAACACGCTACGACCTCCAAGATCAGAAACACAAGGCAGTCAGTAGTATTCTTTCCCAAGCTAGTCCTTTCTTCCCTTTCCCAGGTTACGAAGGAGCAGGAGATGGGCTTGGATAGGAAGAATAGGAAAAAGTTTGATATTAGGGAGGAGTATTATGTGAGTTTCCTAGTCGCGTATTTTGACTTGCCTAATAGTGAAATAGCGCCTCAATGCGGAATCGGACGGCGAGTGGGAGCCGAAGCGGATACAGCGACCGAAGGGCCTGCCAGAGTGGGGTGTACCGCCGACAGACTCGCCCCCGCCGCCCCCGACTGACAAATCAAAGTCATAACACGACTTGATATATTACTTGCACAATCTGTACACTATTCCCTATTCTATCGACGCGCTCAGCGCTTCTACCACTCTTTTGGGTTGCAGATACCGTCGTTCTGGGAGAGATGTTGCTTCCATGGACCATGATAAGAGCAGGTGGTAGCAAATGGCGACTCAGGAGGCTTCTACAGACGCGAGCCAAGTTTAGGCGCGTATTATTGCTGTTATTTCCATCGCTTAGGAGACTTCATTCAGTGGGGTATCAAGAAAGTATGGAGCCTCACTTCTTGGAATCCGGAGCGTGTATCAATACGTTCTGCAACGAAGATTCCGGCCCGATAGTCGTGTCATGACATGTTGCCTTCGAGCAGACGACAGACTTTGCGACTATCATCCTCCCGTTACTTGCGCTTCTCCGACATGAGTCCAATCATTGTCTTGCGCCCATGTCGATCCCTAAAGTCAAATATGCTGCGCACAAATCTTGGATTGGCGTGTGAACGACGTATGAAGACGCGTGCTCTAATTTAGACCATCTTCCGACAACCGCGTTTACCTCATACTATCAGCTAACGGCGTCGGAAAAAGCAAATATCCAAAGAGCTATTGGTCCAATGTCTTCCCAGGTTCCAACTACCTTCGACGCGAGACTCGCTTCGGTGCAATTCCTCCTTAAACGCGTCCATGAACAGCGTATGCTTCAAGAGCTGCCATGGCTTTCCTTTCGATCTTTTTCGTACTCTCACTCTTTTCATCTACAGTCTTTTCGGCCCTCCTTACTCCTCGCGATCAAACTTGCGACGATGGAACTGTCGTTTCTGATAGCAAAGTTAGTTATCTCCTGCATTCGCTTCGTGCCGCTTTACTCATTGCGTTTCAGTGCTGTATCTGGTACAGTCTATACGACGAGCTTAAACATGGCTTGTAAGTATTCACTTTTCGATGCTAGCCTCTTCTTATGTTGTTCTAGGTTCAACAGCGTATGCGGTATGTGCAGAAATCTACAAGTCAAGATTATGAAGCTTACAGATAAATGATCCTCAGACGAAGTTGCCTCGGATGCCATTAGGGTATGCACTAGTTCATTCACTGATTCTCTCTTCAACCTCAATCCCGAGTAGCTCGCGTTCCATGATGCCATTGGATATTCACCGGCTTTGACTGAACAGGGTCAATGGGGGTACGTGCGCTTCAAATACACCGTTTCAAAATATCTAATGATTCTGCAGTGGAGGTGGCGCAGGTATTCATGCTTGGCACAGCTCATGACGCACTCTAATCGGTCCAAAGACGGGTCTATAATGACCTTTGCCTCTCCTGAATTGGGCTACGCCGGCAACAACGGCCTACAGACGATTGCAGGCATCGAACGAATTTACGCTGATTTGACTGGTGTTTCCTACGGTGACATGTTAGTTCTTTCAAGCAACGGCGACCATTATATTCACTCACCTATGGCTCTTTCGTAGTATCCAGTTTGCCAATGCTGTGGCACTGACGCTCTGTCCTGGCGGACCGCGTCTGGAATTCTTCGCTGGCCGTCCGAAAGCTGTCGCTGCTGCCCCAGAGAGTCTTCTCCCCAGCGCAAGCGCTCCTGTTGATGAGCTGCTTGCTCGATTCAAAGATGCGGGGTTCAACTCCAATGAGCTCGTGGATCTTCTCGCGAGTCATAGTGTTGCGTTCCAAGAGAATGTGGATCCAGTAAGTTGTGTGCGAGTTACATACCGACTGCGCTAACGTACGGGATAGACCATCCCTTTCACACCGATGGATTCTACCCCAGGAACATTTGATGCGCAATTTTATGTTGAGGTCGGTTTTGCGGTTAACATTAGCTACGATCTTGTGGTAACAGTTGTGTTAGACGCTTCTGAATGGCACTGCATGGCCGGGCGATGGTGAGCATCCAGGAGAAGCAATGTCGCCTCTTGATGGCGAATTTCGTTTGATGTCTGATCAGCGGCTTGCCCGGTACGTTCGCACCTCCCTCGAATCTCTTTTCCTAGACTCATTGATTAATAGGGACCCGCGAACATCTTGTCGATGGCAGTCATTTATAAGTAATCGTCCTCTTGAAGTATCAACTTGAAACCCCCACTGACTGCTACAATGATAGAACACCCCGAACAGATCGCACCGCGATTTAAAAAGGCGATGGAGAAGCTCGCGGCAGTGGGGCAGGACAAGTCTAAATTGACGGACTGTTCTGAAGCTATTGGTGCACCTGTTGAGTTTTCTATTCCAGATGCGCATCTCCCGGCAGGCAAGACGCTCGATGATATTGAAGCTTCGGTATGCTTCTGTGTTTCCTTTAGTGTTCCCGGAATACGCTAACTGTCTTTTTGAAGTGCGAAGAAGAAGATTTCCCTTCTATCACTGCTGATCCAGGTGCGCCTTTACCAGTATGAAGAGATTCTCAGCTAACGTATGTGCAGGCCCGAGTACCGCTGTTCCGACGCCTACACAGTAAGTTGTATTTCCTAGACTTCTCGTCGCGATGACTCACTCCTGTACGTCTAGTATCGAGAATGATTTTGTCGCGCCGACGAGTATTTGATGGTTCTGCAGTGTACAAAGTTGTAATCCAATAGGGAAATGAATATTGACCTTTTGATCATTCCAAGAATACCGAAAGACGGCGAGAATTCAAAGACACCGGACAGCGATCCAATAGTGAGTAAGCTCAATACTGAGGCGGTTGATTCAAAGGAATCTGCGCCACATTGCCAGTATCACGCGATGTCACTCAAACGGTCAGGGAAGATCTCCTTGGTCAAGGATGAGAAAGCGTACTCTGCAACGCGTCTCGGGAGTTGCGAGTAGAAATGGACTATAAAAGAGCGCGTTGATGGATGGCAGATTATGTATCGTTCCATCGTTTGACGCCCAATTTTCTGAGTACGTGTTAGTCTCCTCTCAATTCACACTTCCCAACGCATTGCTTCGGTAGGATTCGTCATGTCCAACCAACATATTCCCGGAGCGCAACATGGCCATAGCCATGACTATGTGTCCGCAAACAAGTAGCACTGACAAGGCGGCTAGTAGCGAATACGAAGACATTCCCATGATTGTTGATTTGACAGAGAAGTATTATACGTTCTGGTCGGCTTCCTTGAGCTGGTAGTAACAGCGTTGTAGGCAAGGAAAGTACATCGTCAGCGAGGGCTACAAGTTCGACCCGAAATCTACCACGCTGCTCAATTTCGCGTGTGGCACAGGTATGCCGCCCTCTCGCGTCTCCGTGCACCTACTGACGGTTGACGTCCATTATCTCAGGTCTCATGATCCTCCCGCACTGCAAGAGCATCCGCGGCATCGACATCAGTCAGGACATGGTGGACGCATACAACAAGCGCGCTGCTGCGCTCGGCGCTTCTGATAAGATGCAAGCCTCCGTGCAGGAGCTCAAGGGCGTAGAAGGTGAACTCGGAGGAGACAAGTTTGATGTTATTATTGTATATACCACTCAGTATCTCTCTCTACATGAGTCCGACCCTCCACGTAGTGCACGACTGCGTACCACCACTTTGAATCTCCCATCGAGATCACGAAGATGCTCAAGTTTTTCTTGAAAGAGGGCGGCGTGCTTCTTGTTACTGACCGCGTTGGAGGGAATCCCCATGAGACGGCGCCGTTCCCAGAGAGGTTTAGAGGTGTTGTGGCGCATGAGCGGTCTTTTGGTGAGGAGGATATGAGAAAGATCTTTGAAGGGGCTGGGTTGAAGGGTTTCCAGTTTGATGTTATTCCGGGTGCGGTTTTTGATGGGAGAGTTTTTGGATTTGAGGTTGAGAGTCCTTTGTTCTTGGCCAAGGGCTCAAAGTGATCCCATTGTCCCAGTAGCTATCTCTTGTAAGTAGTTGGCTTGGTAGTTCGTTCAATGTTCGGCTTCGAGTATATGGGAAAGGAGTCAAAGTACAAGTGAGGTATTGATGCCGAGGACCGTTGAGGAGCGCCACAAAGCACTGGTAACAAAACTGGCATCGTGCGCAAACGTAAAGCTCCTGCATTGCCCCTTCTCCGCGATGGAATCAGGTCACGATGGGTTAATACTCCAGGACCCACGCGTACCCTTACCATAACCTGTGACGGGTTGGCGGAGCGGTGGCGCAAAGGCTCGACTGATGGCGGGGCAAGGCGGTACAGAGGAACGAATGAGGACACACAGAAATATACACTTACAAAGGAGGGCGGGTGGGCGAGTGGACGCGCGCCTCGAAGGCGGGGTGTGTGGTCCATGAAGTAAAAGTGGGAGCGTTTTCGGCGGATGCCGACTGCAAAGTAAAAGTAACGGAGTCTCCGGCAAGAGTCAGGCCTTTTTACAATCCCGGATACTAGGCTAGTAGGCCGGGCCGGTCGATCATTATCCGATCACCGTCAAAAAAAAGTTCTTGCTGTTTCCTTCATCTTCCATTACTGGTCGCTGCAGACGCATTTTCCCCTACAACTTGTACCCATTTCATTCTAGATACTCTTATCACTCTTGTCCACAATAAATTCAAGTTATTTCTGCCCTCCTGCCTCCCGACACGTCAGAATTAGTCAACCCGAAGACGAGGCTGATGGCGGGTGTCAGTAATCTTGTATCCGTTCTCTCATGCAAACCATCACCTGGGACCTCTACTGGAGATGATGCTCGGCACTGTGGAGCCACCCAAAAGTTAAAACCAGCTGACAGCCCAAAGGATGCAACCTCCGAAACCTCCAGAGAGGGTGGCAGCGGTAGTCGTGGCCGTGGTACTCAAAGTGGCAGTAGTCGTGGCCGTGGTCAAAGTTGCGGTCGTGGTCGGGGTGCACAATGCGGCTGAATGCAAGGAATCGTTAGATCAAGGACGTGTAGCAGTGACAAATGCTGTTATTGGCAAGTAAACCTAGTACAGAGCTTGAAAAACATGTTGCAGAGGAAGAATAGTAGTTACTAAGTAATCCAGGATGTTGTTCGAGCTCACCAGACCCCAGATTACTGGGCTGAGGAGGGAAGAAAAGCGAAAGAAAAGAAAATGGACAGTGATCGGAGATCGAGGATCGATCGAAGGGGGGGCCCCCTCCCCTTCCGAAAAGTTTCAGGTTAGTGTCAAAAATCATCATTTCCCACGACTCTTGGTCTCCGGAGATGGACTTTACACCCTTAGGCTTCTCGGCACAGACTCATCGTGATCGTCACAAATAATGATCGGTGTCGTCACAAATTGTCCAAATACCTCCATCCTCACTTCGAACGCCCACCAATGTCCTATTTCCTCCCGCACCTCCCCTCCGGCTGGCACGTCGACGAGGCCATCAAATCCGAAGAAGACCGCGTCGTCGTCATCCGGTTCGGGCACGACTGGGACAGCCAGTGCATGACGATGGACGAGACGCTGTACTCCGTCGCGGAGAAGGTGCAGAACTTTGCCGTCATCTATCTCTGCGATATCACGGAGGTGCCCGATTTTAACAAGGTAAGGTCCGCCCTCCGCCGCACTCGCAGTCTGATCTCTCACCCAGATGTACGAGCTGTATGACGCGTGCACGGTCATGTTCTTTTATCGGTGAGCAGAAACCAACAGTCTCTGCTCCCTTGGTGGTTCTGATGAGGTGAACAACTAGGAACAAGCATATTATGATTGATTTGGGGACTGGTAATAATAACAAGATGTAAGTATCCCGACCTTCACTTTTCACGACGCGGTGAGGCTGATCGATTTGGGTTTTTGAAGAAATTGGGCTATGGACAATAAACAAGAGGTGATGCTGGATCCTTTTGATGTACGATATCGACTGAACAAGCGTTGCAGATGATTGATATAGTCGAAACAGTGTATCGTGGCGCGTCGAAGGGCAGAGGTCTTGTCGTGTCGCCGAAAGGTCAGAGCTGTGTTCTCATCTTGGAGATCTCTGCTCATATGCTTCCTCTAGACTATTCTACGCGCTACAGATACTAACGCTTCTGGGTTGGCTTACAATCGCAGTTTTCATTTCCCTCATATTACAAGACGAGTACGCCAACAGATCAATTCATGACTGACTGGCTTCCGGAAGAAGATAGATTTGCTTGGATGTTCAAGATACTTCATTTACCAATACAGAAATCATTAAAGATTGAGTCTAGCAGCTCTTCAATATCAATAACGCCAGATACTTTTCCGATAGCCTGCGCTGCATAGCGCAATTCCTCGGCACCCACCACCACGTCGTCCGTGTCCAAAAAAGCTTGCAAGAACGTCAAGGCATCCTGCAAGTGTACACGATGGCGGGCATGTGTAATGAGAGGTGCTTGTGTATCGTTCAGATCATACTTTTCCTGCAGCGCCGCGGAAAACTCGTCTAAGAATTGACTAGTTCCTCGGCCGTCGCTGAGACTGGTTACCCAAGAATTTCTGGGTTTCTCGAAGGGGCTAGACACAAGGTCAACTTTGTTGAGTAGAAAGAAGGTGTCGGCGGTAATTAGCTCTTGTATCGACGCGGGGATGGTAAAGCTTGAGCCCATTTCATCGAGGGAGAGGACACATAATGAGACGTCAGCTGCCTGGACGCTAAATGAGAGCTTATAGTGAGCGTGAAGGCTGAATGAAAAAGGCAGGTGCCACGAACGCGTTTTTCGCCCTTTCGATGCCGATGCTCTCGACGAGATCGTTGGTGGGTCTCAGGCCAGCAGTGTCGGATATGACCACGGGAAGCCCGCCGAGGTCGAGAGAAAGTTCTAGGATATCTCGTGTTGTTCCGGGCACGGGCGTGACGATGGCTGCTTCCCTCTGGGCTAGGAAGTTGAGCAAGCTGCTCTTGCCGGCGTTTGGGGGACCGAAGATGGCGAGTCGGATTCCGGAGCGCATGATTTCGCCGCGTCGATTGTCGGAGAGGTGCTCTTTGATGGTGTCCCTCAGGCTTCTGACGCGAGACCTGGCTGGAATGCTTTAGGTATGGACGAGATGGCGGGGTCATACGTTACATTGTTCATAGATGCCCTCTTCAATGTCGTCGTTCTCGCCGAAATCGATGATAGCCTCGATGTTGGCTAGACATTTAATTATTTCGTGGCGAAGGTGTTCGTAACGCGATTTCATTGAGCCTTCAGCAGCTGTCAAGGCGACTTTGCGCTGAATTTCGGTATCGGCGTCGATGAGATCCTTTAAGCCCTCGACTTGAGTCAAATCCAAGCGTCCGCCCATGAAAGCGCGTCTAGTGAACTCGCCGGGCTCGGCGGGTCTGCAGGCGTCTATTGCTGCAAGCGCGCCAAGCACAGATGATATAATAGCACGGCCAGAATGGATATGCAGCTCCAATACATCCTCTGTCGTAAACGACCGCGGTCCTATACAAAATGTTAACGCGATATCATCAAGTCAAGAAGCCAAACCTTGGAAGAACACAGCCAGTCCACTGTCGAGTACCGCCTGCTGCTTGCGCGGGTGCACAATGTCACAGCGGTGCATTTTCCACGGCTCCGGGGCAGTGAGGGCGTGTGGGGTCCTGACCATCGAGCGCCAGACGTGTAGCGCGCCGGGGCCCGACACGCGTACGACGCCGACGCCCGCTTTGCCGTGGGGCGTCGAGAGCGCGTATATTGTCTTTTTCTGCGCGTTGGAGGGCACGACCGCCGAGTACGGTCGTCGCAGCCAAGCACATGTCAGAGCGAGGCGGTGCAGATCAAGGCTGCAGTGCAAGGTTCTTGATGGAAAGCGACTCGGCATGTATGTTCCTTTTCTGCGAACTGCTTCGTTGATGTTCGCGTCGCTGGTGGGCGGTGCGGCTTTTTGTTTGCTGCTCGTCGTCGTCGCCGTTAATGACGGGGCCTGATTGACGGCACGTGGCCGCCCCATCATTTCCTGTTGAGCGACGGCGTCTCTGGGCCTTTTTCCTTTCTTCTCCTCACCAACTTTGTTTCTCCGTATCCCCCTTGTCGACTTGCCCAGTTTCTCACAAAATACCGTTACCTGCACCGCCTAGCATCTCGTCGTCGTTGCCACTATGGGTCAATCACGTTCGTCCGCTCTCCACAGCTGGTCTTTTGTCCCATATTCAAGGTTAATCCCCATGGCCAGCATCTCAGTTCATGGAGGACATGCAGAGAAAGTCCAATTGTGTGTATTTGCGCCACAGTATTCTACTATTTGACCTGACACTTGTATAATATAGTCACACAGCCAGAGTTGGAGCGCTTGAAGAAGCGCTTCATGAAACTCGATAGGTCCGTTTACACCTCGCAAGCTTCAGTACATGTCTCTCAACCATCTCAAGCGACGGTTCCGGATCAATAGATCGCGACGAATTCTTGCAGATACCCCAGATTGCGTCCAACCCACTGGCATCGCGGATGATTGCCATCTTTGACGAAGAGTGCGTGCAGATCCAACCTTGATATCTCGTCGTCTCATTTGGGGCTTGTAGCGGTGGTGGGACTGTTGATTTCCAGGAGTTCGTGGGCGGTCTCAGCGCATTCAGCAGTCGAGGAGGACGGGACGAGAAGTTAAAGTGCAAGTCGTCTTTTAATCTCCCTCGCATCGTCCAGCAGTTCATACGATTGAACTAGTTGCGTTCAAGGTGTATGATATGGACCGGGACGGCTACATCTCAAACGGGGAGCTATTTCTTGTCCTCAAGATGATGGTTGGTAATAACTTGAAGGTGACTGTCCCGGTTTCTTCAAATGTTCATCAGGTAACATGTATTCTTTCAGGACCAACAGCTACAACAGATTGTAGACAAGACGATAATGGAGGCTGACCGGGATGGGGACGGGAAATTAGACTTTGAAGAGTTTGCGCTGATGGTGTCCAACACAGTGAGTTTCTTCGAAATCGTGGGTTTTGATATTTACGCTTTTCTAGGATATTGTAAAGCAGATGACGCTGGAAGATCTGTTTTAATGGTACGTCTGTGTTTCCGTCGTTGATCTTCTCCGTGATTGACTAACGAAACCATCAAGTATTGACGACTGGCCCTCCACATTTATATTACCTGTACTGCATGATTTGGATTGTACTCAAGGGAACGCGGATGATTTAACCTTCCCTCAACGTTACCGATGGCGCCATGGTTGGCTTAGGATCGACGATGAGTCGACATGACTTCGACGTATTGCTGTTTATGCCAAATATGCTTTTACTGTTCTTGCCGCCGCCCACTGCATTCGCCAAATCAATACTTGGCGATGAGCGCCATTTCATGAATTTCGCGCATCTTTCCGTGACGCGGAATTATGGAGGCACTCATGGAAGTTTAATCCGCTTACAGACGGCGTGTCGCGCGCGTACGTGTGGTGTCTTCGAATGACACCGCTGCCGAGCTACGTGCGGACATATGAGTGGGTCGCGGGCGAGGTCTTTGCCTGCGTGTTCGACAGTCCAGCGGGGGATTCAGGAAGAATGATTATAGCAAACACGAGCTTGATGATACATTTATCCTCCAACCAACGCGGTCGTCGTTCTGAATAACAGCTCGGGAGATGCTTGGCCCACTTGCAGGCGTTCGGCACGATGATTTTGAAAGTTTAACGCCGCGTCGTCTGATAGGATGTTCGCGGAAATGGAAACGTTCGTTTGAATAGGAGCTGGCTCAGGCGGAGCCGGCTTAGCGCTGTCAAGAGCTGAGATTGCGGACGCTGATTGATTATTTTCCAGCTATACATAGATAATAATTTGAATGAATCCTGGATGGCTATCGTACAAGTGAGGTGTAAAGTACAGTAGGAGAGGTCTAGAAAAAAGAGATGCTACAATGTGGAGGAGAGGGGATTTATCAGGTTCCGCCGGGTATTGCGCGAGGTATACACCCGATCGTACATGACGGCCGGGATAGAACAACAGGTCATCTATCAGTGTATCACAGGTCGGAGATGGTCAGCGCTCAAACGCGGCTGATGTCGCGACGAGGTAGGAGTGTGTATCTATAGAGATGGATTGTGATGCAAAGCTGTCCCGCTGCTGCTGCTGCTGCTGCTGCTGTTGTTGTTGCTGAGCATTTTGGAACGGGGAGTGTTGTGAAGGTCGCCCGAACTGGGTGAACACGGATTGCGGGGGCGCATTGTGCTGCATCGCCTGGAGCTGTGCGATGTAGAAGGGATCGGTGGAGGTGAACAGCGACGAGTCCGACGCAGGTTTGCGCGTCTTGCTGCCGCCGGGGGACGACGGAACGAGCAGGTCCTCGACCATGCGCTCGTCCTCCATTTCGTCAGAGTCGCGCATGAACTCGTCGGCGGACCTGCGGTGGGCGGCGTCCATGGCCTGGCCCCAGCTGAAGCTGCTCGACGGAGTACGTGATGTGGGCGTATTGCACCGATAAGGCGAGTAGGACTCCCTCGGGATCTGCTGGGTGAACAGCGTCTGCGATAACTGGGCCTTTGGACGAGAATTGTTAGGCCACTGAGACGAGTATCGGCGCGGCGTCCAGCTCACCTGCAGCGCGGCCAGATCCATGGCCTCCTGGCCTATATGGCTCGAGGAGAACGAAGAGACGAGGTCGTCTACGGATATGCTCATGGCGACAAGAACGTGTTTGTCGTGGAGGGAGGGAAGAATGTAAAAAGTACGCATTGATTAAAGTGGCGGATGAAAAGGGAAATGCGATAGCAGCACGTGAGTCTGCCGAGTAATAACACCGGTCCGGCCAATCGCAAGCCTTTCTTCCGTCCCACTCCGAGGACAGCACTTCCCCTTCGAGAACGTGTACCTTCCCGACTGGGGATCTAGAGCCCCCCCAGGCCCTCCGCTGCCTTCAATATAGGAAGCCGCCTTTTGGCCAGCCTCTTGTCCAGCTCGGTCACGCCCGCTCGCACACCACCGGCTGGAGTCCTTCTTCATCACCGGCGATTCGCGAAGCGCAAAATGGTAGATCAATCGGGCCAGATCTGTATCTACCACCTCCCACATACACTTTTGTGCTCATGTGATACACTCGCCCCGCATCTTCTCCAGCCTTGCCTGCCTGATCCTCCACTCTGGGGAGGCCACTGTTTCAACAGGAGTTGACTGGAAGACGAATGATGATGATGGTTTGCTCGTGATACTAGTTATCCGAATACAATTTTCTCTCACAGACATCATATAACTGTCGTGTGCTCGACACATGCACGCTCTACAGGCGTGGCGACGAACACGGGGGGAAACGCGTCGTGATCGCACGCCATTCAATAATCAATTCACCTCGCTCGCGCTTTCCAGCTCTCTTTCAAAACTCAATTCCCCAAGGGCGCTACCTCTCCCATTCTATAAGTAAATGATGAATCCCTATCAGCTCTCACGTCTTTTTTCAGCTCGCGACATCACACCCGTGATGACGGCAGGTGTGGACGACAGAGTGCTGAAGGCAGTCAGCTGTTCAGACTCAATACAGACAAAACCGAGGAGTATACACATGAAAGGACAATCTCAGATCTCCTTTAACAACAGAAACCATTCCCGGCGGAACCTGCATCATGTGTCGACGAGGGTAGGAGACGACCATTCCTCCTTGTCAATTGTTCCCCCAATACTGATTCTCGGGGCTAGGCCTCAATGTTTAACGGTAAACCACCGTTCTCACTACATTCTTAGTATTCCACGGTCGCAAAATAGCCCATGGGGCACAACACCGGGTTTGATGTCATTGTCAAGAAGATGCGGTGGAGGTCTGTCACAGCCCCGGCGGTGGTATAACTTACTGTTGTCGATGTCATCCTCCGGCAAACAAGTCCACCGCTTTCCGATGCGTCACCTGGGCAGGGGGCCCCAATTGGAGAAGAGATAGTCTATCGCGGATAGAGCACTCAACGCGAACTCTTTCTTTCTACACAAAGAAAGACAAGGCACACCGTCACAAGTCTAGACTCTCTCCCGCGAAGATCCCCCCAACGCCCAATATCAGATTTCTGGTAGCCAAAGCATTTGATTGTTGACGTATCTACAGCTACAAAGAACTCGAGTAAGTACAAAAAGAACACGGACTCGGGAGTGTAAAGTGGTTCTAGGTGCGATTCTAGCCGCCTATTTCCGCCTCAACGTGTTGAATTCGCCTGGACTCGACGATTTAGGTGTGGCGCACGGCCCGGACGAGCCGCCCCCGTGCTGTGTGCGGCTCGGTATCGGTCCAGCGTAAGCCATGGCTTTGTGGCTCAAAGAATTTCAGATACCGCTCGACCGTCGCGGCTGGACGGGAAAAAACGGTGTTAAAGGAGGTTAAGGAGACATTGCTAGACGTGAAAGCATGTGCATACCAAGGAGAGAAAGTAGGGTATGGGAAATCGCGGGTAAGCTCCCGAAAATGCAGTAGACGAACTACGACAAAAGATCAGACGGACCGGATCCTGTAGACTGTGAAATTCGTGTATTGGCTTTGCCTAGAAGAAACAGGGTATTGAGCTGGGAGCTGACTCGGCGCGATACGCGGATTGTCGCTGTTGTTTGGTATTCGAAGAAGCTGTTAGAACCTGTACGTAACACGGACCGGTGAACACGCTATCTATCTATCAGCCTGTGTGTTACGCGGTACGAGAGAATGAATGCTTACCCTCAGTCGTGGAAGAAAGACTGAGGGCAAGCATCCGATCGAGTCTGTCTCATACACGGCTTTGGATCACGTGGTCGACATCCAACACTCCTCCTCGAACAAAACTGTGTATCCGAAAGCCGTGCTCCTCCTCGCCCGAACAACTATACCACTCCCAATAACTCCCTGAATGCAGTGAACTTCTGTCTTGCCAGCGCCTTGGTGAAGATGTCAGCGACGTTGTCCACCGTTGCGACACGGTTAACAGAGATGTCGCCGGATACGACGCGTTCACGAACATAGTGGTAGCGGATGTCGAGGTGTTTGACGCGGGCATGGAAAGCGGGATCGTATGCGAGGCATGTAGCTCCATTATTATCGCAGAAAAGTGGGGTGGTTTCCTTCTTTCCAAGTAGCTCCAGTTCACGGAACAGTTGCCGTAACCACACTGCTTCTTTAGACGCTTCGCTCGTGGCAATATATTCCGACTCCGTCGTTGACGTGACAACCACCTTCTGCTTCCTCGATGCCCAGGTAATGGCGCCTCCACCGAGATTGAACGTGTATCCCATCGTGGAGCGTAGCGTGTCGGGACAATCAGCGTATGATGAATCGGTATAGCCAACAAGTCTGTTCTGTTGACCGCCGAGTCGTAGTCTCATGGTGCGTGTACCCTTCAGGTAGCGTGCGACATCGAGAGCTGCTTTCCAGTGTTCGCTGCGGTGACAATCAAGGAATCCTGCGAGTTTGGAAACAGCGAAAGAGATATCGGGCCGGGTACCAATGGCAATGTACATCAAGCCACCAACGAGGGAACGGTACGGGCACTCGGTTGCATCGGGAGTGGACAGTTGTGAAGGGCGCCTCAGCTTGAGGTCAGGATCCATCGGGATGAGCTTGGGGTGGGCATCGGGTGGCAGGAACCGTTGGAGTATCTTGTCGATCAGCGCGACCTGTGATAGGTAAACAAGTCGCTGGGCACGGTCCCGCTCAATGGCGATGCCGACTATAAACCTCGCGTCTTCGACTGATAATTGCCAGCGCGTCCGGACTTCTTCCAGGAATCGATCGTTCTCTTCCCTCGAAGATGCGACTGACAGGAAATCGTCGACATGTACTGCGCAGATGACAAGGCCAGTCTCCGACTTCCTGTAGTATATGCACCACTCGCTCTGAAGTCGTTTGAATCCCCAGCCCACCATCGCTTCATTGAGAGTCTTGTTCCAAATCCGGCCACCCTGCTTCAGACCATAAAGCCCCTTCTGCAGCTCCCAAACCCAGTCCTCCTTACCCTTCACAGCAAAACCTTCTGGTTGTTCGATCCACTGTGTCTCCTCCTCGTCGAGAAGTCCATGGAGGTAGGCTTGTTTTATGTCGAACTGTTGCATGTCCCAGTCATGGTGACCAGCGAGGTGTGCAAGTATGCGGAACGATTCCGTCCGTGCTGTCGGTGAGGCTGTCCGTTCATAATCGCGTCCGAAAACCTGCTCAAAACCTCTGACCACCAGTCGTGCCTTCCATCTGTTGATTTCGCCGAGTTCATTGCGTTTTCGGAGAAGGACCCACTTGGAGCGTAGAACTCGTCGGCCGGTCGGTACAGCATCCCGTGGAACCAGTTTGTATACACCCATGTCGGCCAATCCTTTCAGCTCCTCCTCAATCGCAGCAACCCACTTATCTGCATCCTCCGACTCCATTGCCGTCTTCAAGTTTGGTGGTTCGTCCATCGCGCGATCTTCCTGTTCGGTGGCTGCGAGTAAGTCGTCAATTAGTTCTTCAAACGGGTCATCGTCATCCAGAAAATTTGCCTCCAATCCCTCTTCCTCGAGCGCAGCACGTAACTCGATCCTCGCCTGCCGTCTCTCCTTTGCCGCCTGTTTCCGTTCCTTCTTTCCTCCCGTCGATTCCTTTATCTCTTGCAACAGCCTCGGTGACCTACGGGGTAAGCTATCTGAGTTCCCCGGATTATTCAATGACGGTATTTCCGGGGACTCTTCGACTAGTGGGGAACTCGGATTCTTCAATGACGGTGTTTCCGGTTCCCCCTCTATCCTACTGGGATCCGGATTCTTCAATGACGGTGTTTCCGGATCCATCTCTATCGTACTGTTGGAAGTATTCGTATTCGATGGTGGGTTAAGCGATACTGTCGGGATTTTAGAAATGTCGGATGGCGATGATGGTGGTGGGATTGCGGTTGGTTCTGTTGTCGGTTGAATTTCTGGATGGTTGGTGCTGTTGGATTCGATAATGGTACCTGGTTTGAAAGGTCGGACAATGTCTTGATGTGATTCAATGAATTTGACGTGAAAGGATTCGATGACTTTGTGACTTGGTCGATGGTAGCATCGGTACGCCTTTGCGCGTTGAGAATATCCAATTAGGACGCACTCAATGGATCGCTGGTATATCTTTGGATTTCGAGAGGGAATGAGAACGAACGCGCGGCATCCAATCTCCCGTAAGTGGGACAGGTCAGGTCTTCGTCCATACCATGCTTCGAATGGTGTCTTGAACTTGATACCAGCAGCTGGCGTTCTAGCCGTGAGGTACGCCGCTGTTACGCAGAATTCGTCCCATCGGTTCGGTGGTAAACCTGTCTCGATGCGCATAGCACGGGCCTTGTTCATAACCGTCCGGTGTGTTCGTTCGCACTGTCCGTTGTGGGCGCTCGTATATGGGGCGGTAAACTCATAGTCAATCCCGCGCGACTCGCACCACTTGATCATCGCATCCGACTTCAGCTCCCCATTGTCCAGCCTGTATTTCTTTGGGCGACGACCTGTCTGTTGCTCAATCTGAAGTTCCCACACTTTCAGGCGTTCAAAAGCGCTCGATTTCGAAGGTAATGGTACTGCCCATGGGAAACAAGTGGCTTCATCGACGATGGACATAAGGTAAACGTTGCCGGAAGCTGATACGACGTCCTCGGGGCCTGTCAGATCAACCGCCACTACATCCAACTTCTCCGTTGCCCGTGGACCCTCCCGTACCTTTGGTACTGACGAGTGCGGCTGTTTACCCAGGATACAGGATGAGCATACGGGTGGCAGGGTGGAGAGATTGACAGGCATACCAGACGCAGAAGCATGCTTGGCCATATAAAGAATGATAGGGATATTGGGATGTCCAAGGCGTCGATGCCATACGCCTACATCAGCGGCAGGAGAGATGGAGACAAAAGCGGATTCTGTGGTGGTTGGGATCTTGGTGCATTCAAGGCGGTAGAGTTTGCGAGAAGGAATACGAGTGCCAGTTGCGAGGACGCGACCACGACCGCGGTTTGCGATGATTGTGATGGATGTTGAGGAGAAGCGGCTCTCGCACTGCAGGTCATCGGATATTGTTGCGATAGACAGAAGACGGACAGAAGATTCTGGAATCCAGAGGACATTATTCAGCGTGAGTTCCGTTCCAGTGCGGTCCAGCTTTACAACCACACTTCCAATGCCGCGAGCTTCAATTGAAGTACCACCGACACCGCGAACTCTGCGAGGCGAGATGAGTGGACGTAGATTCTGAAAATCGGTCTTGTCCATGGTGACGTGCACAGAGGCACCAGAGTCAGCTAACCAGGGAGCAGAAGACAGCGGTATGGGAGCAATGGAATGGTCTAGTGTCGTGTTGTACGCGTCGTCGTTGAGTGGCTTGCGATTCTCGTTCCAGTCAACCGTTACGCGGGGCTCGTCGACAATGCCAAGGACGAAAAGTTCATCGAAGTCTCCCGGTACCATCGCATCGCGTACGCCGTCAGTATATATCTCCTGGAGAAGGTCTGTTGAGAGTCCGCAGAAGTCAACGTTGGTATCCGCCACGTTAGCCGTATCGCTCTTCTTCTGGTCGTCTTTAGGTTTGTCATTCTTCGGCTTGCTGGAGTCCTTCCCAGTGCGACGTGCGTCTCTCGCCTCCTTCGCAGCCTCCTTTGCTTCCAGTACAGTCTTGCCAGCCATGCCACCACCTTTTCGGACGCAGTAGCGCTTGCCGTGGCCTAGTAGTCCACAGTTACTGCAGGTCTCCCTCGTAGATGTTTTCGTGGCGACCATAGCTGTGTCCTGCTCGTCATCCTTCTTGATGGCAGCCTCGAGTTCGAAGAGCGCGCGAATATCCTCCGCTGTGTACTTCTTGCCCTCCTTTGCAGACCGAGAGATGTTCTCCATAACGCGAGAGCGTAGTATTGGGTAATGCGTGCCCATTGCTCGAATAAGCGCGACACAGAGGAAGTCGTCCTCCGTCGGTGCACCCATCTGCCAGAGTCTGTGGTTGACCTTCGCCATCTCGTGCATTTTTACGGATAGGTCGTCTCCAGGTGCCAGCGTGTACGAGAGCAGTTGACGGATGAGCGTGACTTGTGCAACGACACCTCGTCTAAGATGGCGGTCGGTGACGGCGGTCCAGAGTTCTTTGGCCGTCTGCACCTCCTGGAAGATGGCAGCTTCCTCCGGTGCCATCGTCAGACGCGCAAACGAGACAACCGCGGCGTCGTTGGCTAGCCAGTTCTTATACGCGCACGGTTCCGCGATGGGGTCAGGCTGCACGTATGCGCCATTGGGATCGGGTGAGATGTGGTAGACGAGTGGTGCGGCAACCCTGAGGACGTCGTGCAGTACCTCAGACCAGCGGGCAAAGTTGGATGCAGAGAGGCTAAGTTTTTCCTGTTCGGTGGGCCATGCTGACATCGTTATGGTCACGGCGCGTACACTGGGGTGGGTGCGGTCATAGTCCGTGGAGGGGTTTGGTGTGGGTTGGGCAGGGGATGGTGGTCGAGCCGAGCGCGCGTCCTGTTGCGCGTTCAACATCCGCTCGAACATGTCCATCATTCGCGTCTCTGATCTTTCTATCATATCCAGCATCCGCGTCTCGAACGATACGCTGTCCGCGAGTCCTCCAGTAGCGACTCCTCCTCCGGTAGGGGCTCCTCCGGCATTCGCGACAGACGGTACGGCTTCGCTGTCCAAATCGATAAGCGACGCGCTCGGTCCAAGGCTGGGTTGGCTGGGTTTGGCTGGCTTGACCGGGTCCGGGGCTGCTGGCTTTGAAGAGTTCTTTGCTGGTGCCATGTTGGCGTTCTGCGGTTATATGCGCTAAAAGCGACTAGGCGGGACGTTGAAATCGTCCTAAATCGACGTGTCCGAGGTCGTGTAGTCAGGGTTGGTGAGGACGTCACCAAATGCCCATAACCTGTTAGAACCTGTACGTAACACGGACCGGTGAACACGCCTCAGTCGTGGAAGAAAGACTATATTGTACCTGTACGTAACACGGACCGGTGAACACGCTATCTATCTATCAGCCTGTGTGTTAC